>MPVS01000195.1:0-46526 GCA_001931775.1 Fomitopsis pinicola
GTTTGTGCTATGCACCCCCATCACCTTCCTCGTCTGCTCTCCGTCCACCAGCTTGTCTGCGTCTCCGTGTATGAACAACACAGGAAGACCCCCTCGTAGTGCTTCGAAGAGCTTCTCCGGATCCTGGGATCGTGTGATAATGTTTCGCATTACCTGCGGGCTCTGTGCGCAAGACGGCGCTAGCCAGGTCAGGCGCAGTCTGTAATCTACATCGCCGGGGTTCTTCCAGATAGCGTCCACGAACTCTGCCTTTACCTTGAAGTAGCTGGCTACGTCAACCGGAGCCGCTTGGGCTGCGAGCAGGGAGGCTGTCAAGGCAGTGAGAGAATCCGGGATTGACGGCGGCGGCGTAATGTACGGAAGCGCAGCAATATAGATAATCCCCGCGAGGCCGTCCGCTCCGAAGTTGGCGCAGATATCGCATAGGATGGTCCCTATTAGAGGTGGTGACATGGGATGCGTAAGTCATCGTTGTGATCCTCGTCGCATTGCTCTAACGTCATACCTCCATAGCTCCTGCCAGAGTTTGCGACTGTTTGGTCAGTATCTCAATAGGCGGGGAACTAGGCTCACCAAGTTGCCAGAAACGGCTTCTGCACCCCGAACTCGCGCATAACAGCTGCGAAGTCGTGGGCAAACAGCGTCGAGGAGTAGGCTTGCGGGTCTTCAGGCATGCCGCTGCGCCCGTGGCCACGCAAATTGTACCGGACCTATTCTGCTGTAAGTGACTTCAGATATGAATTCGATCAATGTAACTGCTCACCATACACACTGCACGAAGCAATGTAGGATCACGAAACAGGCCATCGAACACTAGGGAGGACATGGTGATTCCGTGGATGAAGACGACGCAGGGCTGCTGTGGATCGCCGACGACCTCAGCGTGGATCGATGTTCCGTCGCTAGATCGCACGCTCTTGACAATAGGATCGAAGGACATTCTGATGATTTCAGCGGCTGCGTTGCGCTCCATCTACTTGTGGTAACGCGTCCATATATACGACCCACCGGACTCTGTGGTACGTTCCCCCCGCTTGCAGTGTTCCTGAACTCATTGCCACGTTCAGTAACTCCGTGAACAGAAGGCCGCCCTGACCCAGGGCCTACAGGTACCCAAGTTCTAGAAGGTAACTGGTCGAAAGAGAGCACACCACACTTTTCTCATGTGCGCACCGGCTTTGCTTACTACATTATTAATCTCAGCGGGCTCATACGGAAGTGTTTCGCTCACCCGTATCCAATTGGACGCTGAGACCTGATCGGCCCTCTAGCCTGGTGAGAGCAAGCCTGCTGTTTCCGATCCGATTTTGCTCAATCGGCGGCGCAGCGCAATCGAGCACGACGTGGTGCCCGTCATGATCGTGTGCGACACGACTTGAGGCGGTGCAGTGGTGGGACCCGATGGGACCCGCCGGTAACCTATGACAGTGGCATCGACGGGGACCTCGAGGAGTGGGTGTGACACGCGACAAGACGAATTCCGGGCAGACGAATAACATCGTTTGTTGACTTTGCGGCATTGTTGGCCGCACTGCCCCGACAAGGTCTCGATAGATGTGAGCCCCGATGTATACTAGTACGCTCTACGTTTTGTTATATCTTTTCATGACCACGCCTACTACTCCGAGATGGGGCTAGATGATATGTGACATTCTGACAATCTGGTCGGATACAATACACTTTGCCGTCTGATCCATGTGTTACTAGTTACTAGGCTACTCCTCAGTGGTCATGGACAGGCTTCTCGTAACCTTCTCGGCATCAACATCATCTTCTGCCATGTCCCACATCGCCGATAGAACTTCTCTGCCCATCATACTGTTCCATTGTTGTCGGTTGTGAGCGAGGTTTTCCTCGTCAGGTGGATCATCCTTGCCGACATCCAGTTTGTCCATGAAGGCAAATTGTTTTTTCATGCTGAAAGGACCCTTTCGTATATCCTGACCAGCGACATGCAACGCCACCGCGAGTTGCAAGTGCCTGCGGAAGTACTTAGTTGATTGGCCAATCCGACGCTGCTGACTATTTTCCGGCAGGTGTGTTGGTAAACCCAAAGCTACTGCGTCGTTGTGGAAAACACAGATGCGATAGTTGTCCTGAGCATACGAGTAGGTGGTGAGATTCAGTATTGCCCGTCGTAAAGCACTAGGCTACTCACATCAACGTCGACACTGAACTTACATGTCACCCATGAGTAATATAGATCCGCCTTCATGGTAAGCAAATTGCATGGGTCCAGGCATTCAGCAGAGCGCATGGGCGGGAGCGCCCCGTTGTGCGGGACCTGAAGTTGTTGTTGTTGATTCTTGGCCTTCAAGATAGAAGGTAGCTGGATACGTACCTTGATTTGCATGGACGGAGGAAATATCCATCCCACCTTCAAGTTGATAGGCGGTTTGGTTCCGGTCAAAATACAAGTATCGCTGGTAACGGGATGTTTACGTAGAACATCTTCAAGTGATTTCGCATCCTGTGGTATGCAACATATTTTAATCTTGGTCCCTACCAGAAGCACTGTGGGGGACAGGTCTCGAATGAGACCCAACGGCGCACCTGTATGCCAGTCTTGATCCGGATCATCTCTGAATCGGAAATTTGAACAGGGTAATGTGTTTGGAACGGAAGCAGGGTACCCCAAAGTCGGTCTGGATCTAGAATACAGAAAACGTAAGTTAAGGGCGCGCAGTTGGTTGGTGTAGACACGGATAGAGGACATACCAGGCTTGAAGAAGTATCCGTAGTCACCGGGAGTTAGACTTTCCGAGTCGGGAACAATGTTGATGGGGTCAGGACAATATTGAAAGGGCCGTCTACATGCTCGATGCAATGAGACACGTTGAATCACCGTTTCTTCTACACTCGGGAGTTGACACAAAAGCCTAACCCAGCGACGCAGGGTCATCAGCGAAAAGGTCCGGCCCATGGCTATGTAGGTAAGCCTCAGCTTGCCGTATCTAGCGATGTCCGACAGATGATGTAGGGGCTATGTAGGCATTGTCGAGGTGGGCCCCCCGCTAGCGGCATCTGGCAATAGCTAGGGTCATCTGCAGGGCTAAAAACGGCCTTTTAGCGAGAGGATGGGCCTGACACGGGCCATTGAGTATCAAGTCAGGCGGTAGAAGGGCCATAGGCCCACTGACAGTGCCCGGCCAGACGGCATATGGGCCAGGCAGGCTGGTATCTGGACCAGTCACAGTTCGGGTATGCATTTGCAGAACATTTCCGACAACATTAACCGCACGGAATATTCGATATTATTGTCCAATTTCAGTGGTTTACATGAGGAGCCCGCAACATAGTGTACTATATGAACGAAAAACAGCCACATACTACATGTACACGACTGTGTGCTTGCAAGACCTCGCGTATGGGGTCTCCTCGCCGTGGCTGCTACAGTTTGAGAGTCAGTATTGGGCACATTGTAGCCGCCGAAAGCGTGCACTGCGTACCTTAGACGCACATACCCTCACCAGCTCGGCCCAAGCCTGAACAGTTCATAACGTCCTCGGACCAACCTGATGTCAATATGAGTGGCTGTGCTTTCGTCATTGTCATGAGGGTGATGAGCACATACCTATCTGTATGCCCTTCACAGGCATCGAACTTGAAGGATACTACACTGCCATGAGAAACTATATGCGGGTGGACGTGAAGGTATGAACTATAAGACTCACTTGTATAGAGTGGAGCATGGAGAGGGTGGCCCTGCTGTAGTTGACAATCAGTTCCTTCGTGGCGAGGATGAATGTGACCGAGCCGACCTACGAGGCAGGGGTGACAACCTTCTCAACGGGGACGCATGAGTGTCAGCGAGAAGAGGACTTTGTAGAAGTAGAACNTGGACGTGAAGGTATGAACTATAAGACTCACTTGTATAGAGTGGAGCATGGAGAGGGTGGCCCTGCTGTAGTTGACAATCAGTTCCTTCGTGGCGAGGATGAATGTGACCGAGCCGACCTACGAGGCAGGGGTGACAACCTTCTCAACGGGGACGCATGAGTGTCAGCGAGAAGAGGACTTTGTAGAAGTAGAACTAATCTCTCGGTTCTACTTCTACACAGCCGATTCAGTACGGAACGAGCGCATATAGTGAGGCGGAGAAGTGCTTATTCGGTGGCCGGGTATGCCTTAGAGATTCTTGCCTTGCACTCGGAGATCTAGAGCCGCGAGACCTTGACAGAGTTGTGGATAGTATGTGCGAGAACCACATCAGAGGTGAGAGTCCTAGCTTAAGACACGGCCCTCAGTCCTAGCAAATGAGAACGATCTTTTGTACGATTGGGGCACATGTTTCCCACGGTCACTGTAGGCATAGATTCCGCCGACTGTAATGTAGCGCGCTCAGCGCTAGCTCCTCAAGCTGACCGCCGTGTTCACCGACGCCGGAGGCGCATTCCTTTCCCGGAGATGCTCTTGAGTATATATTCAGGAAACCAAGTATGGACATCAATGAAATACTGTATGATTGATACGTGATAGTATGTGTGCCGCATCTGAGTAGCTACCAGCCAGTGACAGGCCACACTGAGCCTGAGGCCACCTGACAAGCCTACCCAAGCCCTCGCGAGCCCTGAGAAGCCCATACACTGTCTGGCAAGGGCAGATTCGTCCGTAGGGGCATGGAATAGCAGCGTATAGCTGCGCTGAGCTGTCGCGGCCGCGTTAGCCCTAGGTACGTCTGGCAATGGCTAGTTAGGTACCGCTGAGACCTTTTCGCTGATGGTGGCTGCATTGACTGGCCCGATTGTCTTCGAGTTGAAGCCTGTGATCATTGTTGATCAGCTTAGCAGGGAGCTGACCAATTCAGGACTGACACATACATGCCATGAGTTCAGACTCCATACCGTCATCTTCCTCGCTTACTATGCCATGGATGGCCGACCATAGGAAAATATCTGCGTTGCGCTGCGTCGCCGCATCAGACGCCCATGCATGTCGCAGTTCACTGCTGTGTACTAAATCACGATGGGACATGACTTGAAGGGAAAGATGTCGATCTCCGCGTCAATCAGTGACTGGGGTGTAAGTCAGATGTGTCGAAGCTCGGAGTTGCTGCTGGGTGACTGCTGGGTGATCGACTCGGAGGCGGACGCCCGGAGGGCTGAACGACTCAGTCTTCTCGGTGAATGTTGTACTAATTGAGTGTGTCACTTCCGACTTCGTGTGTAAAATACACTCTGATCAAGCCGCCCCTTTCACAGATGAAATGAAACAGAACGACGGAGAAAACTCGAAGTCCAGTCCATAATCCTATCACACTTCTACATTCGCCAGCGCATCCGCGACAACGTGAACCGCTGTCAGCGAGCGCGGCGTTATCGCGCACTTGTACTCCTTAGGATAGCTAGCCAATGCCGCATGTAAGGTTCACACTCTTGCCGAGGGCAAAGGGACAGCTGACCTGACGAGAGCAGGAAAGAATGCCCCTTCCGGCGTGATGATGTTCCCTGCGGAATCGCGTGCCTTGCGTATGTCCAGCGTAGCTGCGATACCGGATATCACGAGGAACAGAGTAGTATCGGCAAACAAACGTCCGGGGCACAGTCTGAGGGAGGAAAGACGATTCCAAATATTAATCGTGCTCCACCATTGCTTGCTATAAGACACACCGTCTGCCATAGCCGAAGATAATGTTGCGTGGATCTTCCATCTCTGGGTTTGCTTCAAGGAAGCGCTCCGGGCGGAACTCGTCTGGGTTGCCGTACATGTTCTCGTCGCGCGCCATTGCCCTACAAGATCTGTCTCAGTAACATGCAGAAGAACATGTATCACTTGTGGCACCATAGATTCGTGACGACTGGAGTGTCTTTGGGTAGGTAGTACCCTTCATACTCATCGTCCTTCGTTAGATGATGAGGGACACCTATCAATGTTTCATCAGCTGAACCAGCCTGACGGCAAGATGCTATGTGATACCTAGTGGGATCGCTGGATGCCAGCTGACGACACCTCAGAGATATGTTCCGTACGAGAAGAATGGTGGCTTACCGATACGTCTCCTTCAAAATGCATTCAATGTAAGGCAAGTTAGGTCTGTCCTCAAGTGTTGGTAAGCGATCGCTCCCAACTGCTCTATCTATCTCTTCCTGTGCTCTTTTGAAGACATTCGGGTGAAGTACCATGGCTAGAAAGAATGTTTGAAGAGTAGCATTTGTCTAACACTGTGTTAGTTGAGGACCAAATTATGGACCATGAACATACGGTATCGGTCCCACCTGAAATGTTTGTCAGTCAAGCGCAATAGTATAGCCGTCTTGAACAGAACACACTGACCAGCATACAATGCGCCAGCCGCGTATCGGATGTCGTTCTCTTCTTCGTCGAGTCGGCCGGCCTTCTCGGCTTTCTCGACGAGTGCTGATGTGAATGAAACGGGCGCATCACCTGATTTCTACAACGCATGCGTCAATATACTGAAGTGCCTAGAGCTTTCGAGACGCACCATGGCATTGCGAACCATTTCAAATGGTGCGTAATGAGCGATCCGCACGAGCTCCCGACCGCGCATAGCCGTGCGCATGAACTCCGCTCCTGGCATCCAGGTAGGGATATATTTCACTGAAAACTGTTGAATACGTTGGTGCGACGAACATGCTATGACTCACTGAATGGAAGGTAGTCAGCCAGGCCTCCTCCCGCGGGACCACATGCGTTCGTCGCTTGCATTGCGCGATCCATCATGGCCACATATTTGTCATCCAGAGAGGCGACACGGTGTCCGTACACTGATTCGAGGATAAGTGCAACGGTAAATCTAATGAAAATTTCCCAAATTCGTCAGCGATCCAGCCATGTCGTGGAGATGGGCGCACCGATTCATATGCTTGACAAAGTCACCGGGAGTCTGCATCAGGCTTTGAAGGAGGCGGTAGGTCTCTCTCTGCTGCATGTTCTCGTACTGCCTGATGGTATCCTTTTCTCCGAATGCAGCCTGGATCCACCGCCGCTGTTTCTTCCTACTCTCGCTGTGGTATGGTGCGAACACAAGGGTCGGATCCCACCCTATGCTAGAGCATCCGTTGTATACGATTGAGCAACTTGAACCGACACATGCAATGTGGTTGAACTTACAGCTCAACCATCGTTAGCAGGCGTGGACGGCTTGAATATATTGCACCCCGCTTGTCCAGAAGATCACGAGCAATCTTGAACGAGTTGATGACTAGGGTACGGCGTCCGAAAAATTCAGCATAGATCAGGTTGCCTTCAGTTGAAATCTATTCGTCAGATGAGTCTATGCATAGTGATGCGGATACTTGCCATAAGTCTTTGCCCATGTCCAAAACGTTTTCTCTTGATATTCAAGGGGCAGTTGGTGTGCATTGCCAAGGATTGGGAGACGCCTCGGACCTGGTGGCAGACGACGGCGTTCGAGTGTTAGTTTTTTCCATTGGCCCAACAGAACGACGAGAAGTGCCAAGGATGCCACAAGCCATGTAATCGGAGTCATCGTCGAAGTCACAGGTTTCGACCACGTCGCCAGCCGGACCCTGACAGCCTGAGGCTCAGGGATAGAGCTCGGGCACCCTCATGTTCATCTGTTATATATGAAGCAAGTAACGTAGCGTCAGCACGGCTGCAAAGCAGGAGTGATAGGTACTGCACAAAGACACAGATGTGGAGTTTCAATGTATTGAATGGAACTTGCAGAAGGTCTAGCTCGCCGACACGAGCTTCGCAGATATTCGTCAGATGAGTCTATGCATAGTGATGCGGATACTTGCCATAAGTCTTTGCCCATGTCCAAAACGTTTTCTCTTGATATTCAAGGGGCAGTTGGTGTGCATTGCCAAGGATTGGGAGACGCCTCGGACCTGGTGGCAGACGACGGCGTTCGAGTGTTAGTTTTTTCCATTGGCCCAACAGAACGACGAGAAGTGCCAAGGATGCCACAAGCCATGTAATCGGAGTCATCGTCGAAGTCACAGGTTTCGACCACGTCGCCAGCCGGACCCTGACAGCCTGAGGCTCAGGGATAGAGCTCGGGCACCCTCATGTTCATCTGTTATATATGAAGCAAGTAACGTAGCGTCAGCACGGCTGCAAAGCAGGAGTGATAGGTACTGCACAAAGACACAGATGTGGAGTTTCAATGTATTGAATGGAACTTGCAGAAGGTCTAGCTCGCCGACACGAGCTTCGCAGTCGGCCCGTCATGCCATGCGCATGTTCAGCATCCGTGTAGGCGATGATCACTCCGGAGTCCGCTGTTTATGTACATATCAAGCAATGTCTTTCATGGCGCATGCGGGCATGATCACAACGAATACAAAAGCCAAAGATAGTTTGAACTCCGGGCTGTCAGGG
Organism: Fomitopsis pinicola; assembly: GCA_001931775.1. Taxonomy (NCBI): domain Eukaryota; kingdom Fungi; phylum Basidiomycota; class Agaricomycetes; order Polyporales; family Fomitopsidaceae; genus Fomitopsis; species Fomitopsis pinicola. Next base: position 8,308 of record MPVS01000195.1, read on the forward strand.
CCGGTCCAAGTGGGACGGGTTTACAGCTCGTCTTCACAAGCAGAAGCAGCAAGTGACAGTTTTTCGAGCATAACCTCGATGAAGTCGCTAGAAGGAAACCGGCAGTCCGGTCAGATGGACATCTGAGGATGAGTTTCCGTGCCATACCATGGGAATGAGTGAGCGACAGAGCTGAACTTCTCCGAACCTATTAGGATTGGTCAGGGTCTCGCATGCCAGTCCAACGAAGCCGCTCGCTAGATGACCTCAGGTCATCGAGCAACATAGGGCCTATGTCTCGGATGACTTCCCTTCGTCAATATAACAAGAGATAATGGGTCCTCCACCTAGTTCCTTGCTCGCAAGAGTGTGGTTCTCCAGTGTCGAAAAAGTCGTTCCGCCATTTTGAGATTTGTTTGCACGTATCTGCAAAGTGACATCCAGTTCACCAGCAGCAGTAGCGGCGGTGCGCGCAGTTCGGTCTACGAGCACTTCAAGTCTGTGGACAAATAGTACATAGGGCCGGAGTCGAGTTGTCATTTCCATGTTTACGTAATCCACCGAATACGTTACACATTGATATTGCTCGCTCGTAGGCATCTCACATCTCAGCACTCGTTCTCACACCGAGGCCGATGTGGTACTACTAGGTGCTTCCTTTACGAAAACTATACGAGCAAAATTCGTGTTTGCGGCACTTCGCATACGAGGGCATATTGCCCCCAGTTCGAAGTCCAAGCAGCGAGGTAGTCACGTGTCGTTTCAGCGCCTGGGCTGAGGCTGAACAGTAACCAGTTTCCATCGTCACCCGGCACCGTCGAGCTTCACCCTGGCTAAACCTCCTATGAAGTCATTGGAGCCTCGTGGCTAATCTTGTGTTCTGAATGGTCTCAATGCATTGGGGCATTGGGGCTTGTGACGGATTACTGCCAACAAATACTCACAATGCCTGCTGAGCAAACTGTCTTCGGTGCGCATTGCATAGCAAAATGTTGGCCTTGAGCTCTCCGACTAGAGCGAGTGCATTTAAAACTCTATTCCCTCTTTTCGGTACGCAGCAACGCCACTTGCAGCGAGATGCCGCAATACGCGGCACTCCGCTACAAAGATCAGTACTGTCGGGGCGGTTCGGTGCGCACGTCTTATGTTACTACTTTATGTCAACTCATAGCTATGCTTCGGGCGTCATGCAAACAGCGCAAACATTTCTTGTACAAACTTGAAGTGTACTAACAATACGGCTGTACGGTGCGTGGTCAGCATAAAGAGGGCTCTGTCTTTGATACATGTGGAGGGGCACTATCCACCTTGTATTACTGCAATTCACGGTATATACACACGGGAACTCTTCCTAGAGCCGAATATTAATCTGCCACACGGGTCAATCGTCATGAACACATGCATACATCCAATCGACGCACGAATCATATGAGCTCATTCACGAACTTGCATTGATTCTCGTGGAACGGCGCATAATTTTACACCTTCCACTGGCAATTTCACTACGTATTTGTCTGCGTTTGTGCTATGCACGTCCATCACCTTCCTCTCCGCTCTCCGTGTATGAACAATCCCCCTCGTAGCGCCTGAAAGAGCTTCGCTGGATCTTGGGATTGTGTGAGGATGTTCCGCTTTACCTGCGGCCCTGAGCTCAAGATGGCGCTAGCTAGGTCAGGCGCAGTCTATAATCTACGTCACGCGGGTTCTTCCAGATAGCGTCCACGAAGTCGGCCTTTGCCTTGAAGTCGCTGGCGACGTCAGCTGGATCCGCTTCAATGGACTGCATGAGAGCAGGGAAGCGGTCAAGGCAGTGATAGAATCCGGGAACGACGGCGGCGTGAGATACGGAAGCGCAGCAATAGATATGATCTCCGCAAGGCCGTCCGCCCGGAAGTTGGCACATACGAATCGCATCATGGGTTCCTGTTAATGGTGATTTGTGGTGCGCGTAAGTCATCGTCGTGTTCCTTGTTGCGCCGCTCTAACGTCGTACCTCCATAGCTTCTGCTTTGGGACCGATTGGTCAGTATCTCCATAGGTGGGGATCCGTACTCACCAAGTGCACGACCTCGCGCATAGCAGTTGCGAAGTCGTGGGCAAAAAGTGCTGAGGAGCAGGCTTGCGGCCCGTCTTCAGGCATACCGCTGCGCCCGTGGCCGCGCAGATTATACCGGACCTATTCTGCTGTAAGTGACTTCGGTCATGCAGTCGATCGATGTGAGTGGTACACTTTTCACGAAGCAATGGAGGAGGATCTTGAAACAGGACGTCGAACAGTGAACAACAAGGCATACGTGGTGACTCCGTGGATGAAGACAAGACCTGGCTTCTGTGGGTCGCTGACGTATTCAGCGTGGACCGATGTTCCGTCGCTAGATCGCATGGAAAGAACATTCTGACGATGCAGCGGCTGCCTTGCGCTCCAGCCACCTGTCAGATCACGCCCATTTATACGACCCACCGGCCTCTTTGGTACGTCCCATTTTGCTTGCAGTGCTCCCGAGCTCATTGCCATGTTCAGTGACTCCGTGAACAGAATCCTGACCTGGCAGAGTCAGAAGGTAACACGGTACGGTCTCTCGAGTATTCATCAGTGCTTAGTACATCACTCTTAGCAGGCCCACACGGAAGCATTTCGCTCATCCGTGTCCAATGAGACCTGACCGGAGTTCTGGCCTGCCTGGCGAGAGCAAGCACCTGATTTCCCAGATTTTGCTTATAGGTCGATGCCATGAATCCGCTTGTAGTGTCTTCGGTGCTGAACGACACGAGTCAGCGCTCAGGGACATGATGTAATGCTTCGGCCCTTCGCAGTAAGCAAACCGGCCTTCAGTTTGGCACGAGATTTTACCTACTTACTTTTCCCTTGATAGCTGCACTGACATCGCTCGGCGCAGAGTAAACTACCGCGGCGTGTTAGATCGACGTTTGTGACACGGTTAGAGGCGGCGCATCGGTGGCCCTGCGGTCGGTGATCCCTCCGCTGGACGTGCGAAAGTGTTAGCTGAGAATGCACTTGTCATGTGGGGTGTGAATGAGATGAGCGTATATAGTATGGATTTCTTGAATCATGTTGAGCGTACGTTTACCGATATGCAGGATGCTGCTTCTCAAGGCTGGTAGTCGCCTCTAAACGGACACTATCTGCGTAATGTTTGACAAAGATATTCCAGTGACTCTTCAGTATCATATTCGAATTTACATGCATTGCACCTCTACTTCAGTGCTAGGCCAGTCATTGAATCCTCGAGACTGGCGCCCCGAACCACCTCCTGTGCTATGCTCGGCAGCTCGCTCAAGGGCCACATTGTCGATAGCATCTCTATTCCCATAGGCTTCTGCCATTCATTCTTGTTCTGGATAAAATTCGCCTCGTTCGGTGGGCTGTCCTCGCTCACACCCAAGATGTGCATAAAGTCTTGTTGTCCCGGAGTGCTTGCATCTCTACCTTTTCGGTTGTCTCCTCCAGCGAGATGGAGGGACAGTGCGAGTTTCAGATGCTCGCGGAAAAATATACGAGACCTTTCGGTCAGGGCAGGCGAGTGCCAAAGAAGTTGCTGACGGAGATCCCTCAAATTGGATGCCTCCTTGGTGAACGTCCGGATGCGAAGGTCATCCTAAAAAACAATTTGAGAGGTCTGTCAATATGCAGTGCTTGACGGTGTGTATCCCCTACTGGCTGACTCACATCGACATCGACGGCCAGCGAGTATGATAGCCAAAGCTTATAGAGATCGGATCTCATGGTCAGCATGTTTTCCACGCATTCTGGATCCATGCCCGTTGCAGGTCCGTGTGTTGGAGCCTGAGAAAGCTACAGTCAGTCGCAAAGTCGATGTAGGATATTGCGTTTACTAACCCAGTCCGCTTTGGACGGCGGCAATATCCAGTTGGCCTCGACATCTCCATGGTCTGAGCCGACGCCAGAGAGTACGCATACGTGACTGAGAGGAGCAATTACTTCGCTCGACAAACAATTGATGAGTGCTTCTTTATCCTGTGTAAATCAGTTCAGTCAGATGATTCCTTGACAAAACAGAAGTCCTTGCAGTGCAGGCCCCCGTTCAAGAATATAACATCACCTCCTGATTCTCGCTGAGCATCTTCTCGCGATACTTCGAGGCAATCCTCAAGGGGTACATTGTTGTGAAGGGGTATTCCTCGTAAAAGGATTCATTCTCATCTGTTGAGACAGAAGAGAGCGGTGTGAGTGAAATGCCAACGGTTGTCTCCTCCAGCGAGATGGAGGGACAGTGCGAGTTTCAGATGCTCGCGGAAAAATATACGAGACCTTTCGGTCAGGGCAGGCGAGTGCCAAAGAAGTTGCTGACGGAGATCCCTCAAATTGGATGCCTCCTTGGTGAACGTCCGGATGCGAAGGTCATCCTAAAAAACAATTTGAGAGGTCTGTCAATATGCAGTGCTTGACGGTGTGTATCCCCTACTGGCTGACTCACATCGACATCGACGGCCAGCGAGTATGATAGCCAAAGCTTATAGAGATCGGATCTCATGGTCAGCATGTTTTCCACGCATTCTGGATCCATGCCCGTTGCAGGTCCGTGTGTTGGAGCCTGAGAAAGCTACAGTCAGTCGCAAAGTCGATGTAGGATATTGCGTTTACTAACCCAGTCCGCTTTGGACGGCGGCAATATCCAGTTGGCCTCGACATCTCCATGGTCTGAGCCGACGCCAGAGAGTACGCATACGTGACTGAGAGGAGCAATTACTTCGCTCGACAAACAATTGATGAGTGCTTCTTTATCCTGTGTAAATCAGTTCAGTCAGATGATTCCTTGACAAAACAGAAGTCCTTGCAGTGCAGGCCCCCGTTCAAGAATATAACATCACCTCCTGATTCTCGCTGAGCATCTTCTCGCGATACTTCGAGGCAATCCTCAAGGGGTACATTGTTGTGAAGGGGTATTCCTCGTAAAAGGATTCATTCTCATCTGTTGAGACAGAAGAGAGCGGTGTGAGTGAAATGCCATGTTGCCTTCAAAAAAGAGTTACCTCGATAGAAGTATCCGTAGTCTCCGGGGGAAAGAATCTTCGAGAGGGGTACCATTTCATCCACAGGATCAGGGAGATAGAGAAATGGCTTCATCCGCGTCAGGGATACCGGTCGGATCATCAGATCTGAGTCTACATGCTCTTCGTCGACGATCCGGAACAACAAATTTTGCCAACGCAGTAGATTGGAAGCAGTTACCGGACCAACTGTCTTTGAGTTGAAACCTGTGGTGTAGTTATCATGCATACTGTCAGCATTTTTGCTAATTCCTCGTGCAACCGCGACACAGAGGTGCAGTAGATTATTTCAAGAAAGTACGCACTTGCAACAAGTTGATACTTCAAGCCACCTTCATCATTGAGCCCTCCGTTTATTTTAGACCATAAGAAGATATCTGCGCCGCGCCCCTTCACTATGTCGGATGTGTGGGCATGGCGAAGTTCAACTGCTTTCGAAATTCTATCAGTGACAAGGCCAGACATCACGACAACCATGGCAGCAAGTGTAGACCAGTAATCAGAGCCACGTGGTAATTGGGCCCGGGGGCCCGTTGTCCCTCAGGCTGCCTCAGGCTGGGCCTTGCTATATGTATATCAGATTCTGGGAAAGCGGCATCTCTTGATGGAAACCTGTAGCTGATGCTTTGATACCAAGCGATTGCAGTCATTGCTAAGACAAATCTCACGGGCCACTCGATTAGTAGTACTACGGTCAGTCCGAACATGATGATTATACGTAGCAAATGGCGATCAGTACATGGTACTGTACTACAATCCAATGGTATACATCCCACCCTGCCGTCCTCTCATTAGAACTGACCGCCGCCGCCGCAACGTCCCTTAGCTATGGGTCCCAACTGGTCCGGCGGGTATGGTGAACGTAGTATGCTGAAGCGAGCGGCAAAGGTGCTCCAGGTCAATTCACGTGATCGTGGCGACCGATGCGCGTCGCGCGCGTACTTGAGCGTCTACGGCACACCCCGACTTGTTTGCAGCCACCCACCACAAAGCCGTGCTCCATACTTGTCGGTCCTCAACCGCAGGCATCCGTGAAACCGTGCAAAAATCAATATATCTCAACGACTCGGTACTTTCTACTCACCGCCCCCTATCACCTGCAAGGCCACATCGAGAGACCCACCGGATGAGTGACGACTTCCAGGATGAAGATCTCGCAAGGTGCGCACTATGTCATTAGATGGTACATTGACTGACTTCTTGAGAACAAGAGCAATTGCGCTGAGTCTCCAAGACGTTCCCGGCCCTGCCGCACGCCTAAAGGAGACCGAGGTCATAGAGATAAGCGATGATGAAGATGAAGATCCCAATCAACCGAGTCAAGAGGAACTTAGATTTCAAGAAGAACTGCAGCGAGCCATAGAAGCTTCGGAGAAAGAGGAGCGACGAAGAGAGGCTTCTCAGCCCGCCGTACAAGCAACCCCCATTTCCAGTTTAGGGGGCTCAAGTCCTGCAACCAGTTTCCTATCGGAAAGGGCGAAAATGGAACAAGAGCGTCTCGCGAGGCAGAAGCGTCTGCGTCCCGATCTCGACGTTGACGGGAGCCCCAGTATGGATGATGATGCACACAAATCGAAGAGGCAACACCTTTCCCCGTCTTCTGCTGAGACACGCAGGGCCGACGTTCGTGCTTACTCCAGTGCTACTAGCTCTCGCGCCGTTTCAAGCGCGAGCGCGGCGGCTTCCATGGCACCTCATACAAGCACCTCGCGCTCCTCAGAGCAATGGTTCTGGAATGGTGAGATGCGCCAGATAGCCAACGCGCACGTAGATCGAGCGAAAGACACCAAGCCAATCTTCCGCCTAAGCGACATACTGGCACCGGTGAGTTGTATGCCCACGCAACGCCTTCTGCGCGCTCATGCCGGGCGATCTCCAGACGGACGGAATGGAGTTCGCCATCGTCTCAGCATACGTGTATAACTTTCCATGGCTGTACTCGATGATCAAACCCGAGACTCCCGTGATCACAGTGGCACAAGATCCACAGGGTACGATTTGCGACTTCGAAACGTGATGGTCTCGTTTCTGATGGACCACAGGTATGCGGACGTTTAAGGCCATCCTACCGAACTGGATCAAGACGACGCCACCTCTCCGGAATGGTATGGGTTGTATGCATATGAAGGTCCGTTTACGTCCTCTTGTGGGCAATCTTTCATCTGAACATATCTTCAGTTCATGTTAGTAAGTGGTTCCGAGTAGTGCATTCAAGTTGACCCGGAGCTACATCCCACATCTCCACGCAGCTGTTCTACAAGACCGGGCGCCTCCGGATAGTCGTCACTACGGCGAACATGATAGAGTACGACTGGCGAGACATCGAAAACGTACGTTCAACATGTTGTACTCGAATGCGACTCATGGAACGCGCTCCAGACTGTATGGGTGCAAGACGTACCTAAACGACCGTCCCCGATCGCTCACGATCCCAAGGCGGATGACTTCCCCGCGGCATTCGTCAGCGTCCTGCACGGGTTGAACGTCGCACCTGCGCTCAAGTCGCACTTGGACAACGGTGTAAGTGTCCTTCCCACGTCGCTCCTCATTTTGAGCTTGCCTACTCACGAGATGGTAGCATCCCAACATACCGCTGCAGAGTCTCGAGCATCTACGCACACACTGGGACTTCTCGAAGGTCAAAGCCAAGCTCATACCGTCAATCGCAGGGAAACACGAGGGCTGGCCAAAGGTAAGTTTGGCGGTGCTCCACCCCTCTGCGGGTCTCCACTGATAGCACGGATAGGTCATTCTCGCTGGCCACACGTGCTTGATGAAAGCACTGCGAGACTCGGGGTTAGCTGTGGAGAAGGGGAAGGAGGTCGTTCTGGAGTGCCAGGTAGGCAGCGGCGGATCTTCTCGATGTTTACTCACGGGTCTCGCTAGGGCTCATCTATTGGCACGTACAGCACGCAGTGGATGAACGAATTCCACTGCTCCGCTCGCGGCCAGTCTGCGCAGACATGGCTAGACGTCCCGAAGGCGCGACGAGCCAAGCTGCCGTACCCATCGATCAAGATCCTCTTCCCGACCTTGCAATACGTGCGCGATAGCGTGGCTGGCGAGAGGGTGTGTTTGTCCCCTTGAATCCGCGCGCGTCTTGGCCATTCTGACGTGTCGTTCAGGGCGGAGGGACGATGTTCTGTCGGAGGAACCAGTGGGAGGGCGCGAAGTTCCCTCGCGACCTCTTCCACCAGTCTCGTAGTAAACGCGGGCGGGTGCTCATGCATTCCAAGGTATAGGAGCTACATACTATCATCTCACACCTCGGGTCGCTGATCAGCCCCGCTAGATGATTCTTGGGATCATCCGTGACAAGTCCGCAGTAAGCGACACCCGCTCAGACAGCGAGACGGAGTCCGAGGACGACACCTCAAAGGCGAAGGCGGTCGGGTGGCTGTACATGGGCTCGCACAACTTCACGCCGTCCGCGTGGGGCACGCTCTCCGGGTCCGCGTTCAACCCGACGCTCAACGTGCGCGCGCTGGTTCCTATGACCATGACCTCTCCGAGTTGTGCTGACTGGGTGCTAGATCACGAACTACGAGCTGGGCGTCCTGTTGCCAGTGCACAGTGAGGAGGAGGCGAACCAGCTCGCGTGCTGGGAGCGGCCGCCGCGGAAGTACGTGCTTGGGAAGGATGAGCCGTGGGTAAGTAGTCCGTGTGCTCTCGCACTGGGTTGCATTGTTCATGGGGCCTGCTCGCAGATCCAGTCAGAGTCGCCGGTGTTTGCGCAGGATTTTGCTTGAATCGAGTTGTGCCGGCTCGGCTATGAGGTCGGTCATCGTGACGCTACTTCTACTCCTCGATGCCTGTTATGCATGATGCTTGCCGTGTATCGTTTTCTGCTTATGGTTTGCGTCGGAAGGCAGTGATGATATACTGAAACTCTGCCTACTGTTTGCCTCAATCAAAGCCACGGGATCCCTGCGGTTTCGGCCTACTCCTTCCCATGCCCAATCCTTGCTGCGATATAAGTACTCTTCATCGAATCACATGGTGACATGGTTTCATTCACATTCTCTCGTCTCGATGATAGGAGCCAGGTACTCTGCCGGGTCGACAGCGTCAACGAGTGCGCTCGTCATCATATTGAAGAAGCGGGGGTGTGCTGTTGGAAGTCGTTCCGAACAACGCTGAACACGCGAGTTATCACTCATGCACCATGGGTTGAGGCCCAGGAGTACTCTCTTGGATATCAGGGAGCATGACACAATGATATACGGCCGCGACACATTTTTGTATGGCAAAAGACTTACACTAGTGTTGGGATAGATATATCGAGCAGTGCGGGATTTTGGCCCAAGCACAACGTAAATTAATCATACAACATGGCGCATACAGGTCTACCGAGTATCTAGTCATACCATCGTTCACGAAGTCGTTTCCTTCGGACCATCGGCTTCGTGATGATAATAGCGAGTGCCAGTCCTGCGATGGTCAGCACTAGCTGCGCCTTGTTGAAGCTCTCGCTCAGCACGTCAAACGTGTTCGACGGCGCGATTCGCGTGAAGAACAGGTCATGGCCATACGCGAAGACGAGGGAGGTAGACTCAAGTAGGGCAGGAGACGTGATAATGTGCTTTGTGCCGACCACCTAACGACCGTTCAGTACCGCTGGCCGAAGTTCGCAGTCATTGTGGGGGAGCGTACCTCGTAGCGATGCGACAGCACGCGTTTTGGGTCGTCGTACACTACAGGATCGTATTGAACGAGCCATTCCTCCATCTCTTCGGTCGTCGGCTTGCGCATCGGTCGTCTGGGATCGAGAATGCGCCTAGGGAACGACTGCACTTGGTTATTTTCGTTAGCCACTGTCAAGATCGATGCAGTCAGTCCTCCCATCATATTCATGTGAGGTCGTCACACACCTAGGATATCTTTGATCGTAATGCCGTAAGACGTCGAGGTCGTGGTGATGACATTGATCCCACGGGGCGCAATGAACGATTGCTCGAACACCGTCAAGGCCGTGGTCTCGTTAGAGAACGAGCTGAGGTCAGAACTGAAGACCATTGTCAGCACACGTCCCCATCCATGGAAACTCTAGAATACCTGCTGATCTTGTCATCCACGCCCGAACCTTCGTACAGTTCAACAGAGACAACACGATGCCCCTTTGTCGACTGTACACCCGATGCATCCGCATCATAGTAGTGATACACAAGCCAATTTTCAGTCAACGAGACCTTCACGTCACACCCCTGAGCAGCCGGCAGCGCGACGTGATAGAGGATCGTGCCCTTGGCGCCGTCGACGAGGTACAGCGAGCACTTTGGCACGACAGCTGTGGACGAACCGGTCACAACCGCCATGAGATTCGGGTTCAGGTACTTGTATAGCGTCGTGCGGTTGCCGAGCACCTTGCCGAGGGACGCGACGGGCTCATACGCAGGGCGCGGCGAGACGGAGAGTACCTCCTCGCCGGCAGGGAAAGCGAGCGACCAGGTGATGTCAGCGACATGCTTGCCAGTAAGCTCGATCTTTGGCGAGATTCTATGCCCGGTGAGACGACGTTGGCCAGGCGCACCAGTGCGCAGCGGAATGTTGATGGAGGGTGCCAGCTGTTGGAACGCCGCCTGGTTCTCTTCCGTGTCGGGGTAGATGTGTACCTACCGCTGGGTGAGCGAGGAGCCTGCGCATATAGGCTATGTCACTGACCTGTACAAACTCATCGAGGAGAACGATAAACTTCTGAGCTCCCTTGCGGAGCAGGTATGCCTCCACGAGTGGTCCAGCAATGATGTCGAATCCTTGCAACACGCCATCGGACACAGACACGCCCCGGGCATCCTCACCTGTCAACGCGTCTACATGGAAGAGAACCGTGTCCAAAAGGCCCTTGAAACCCCCAAAGGAATCAGCCCAGGCCACATCGACCATCAGCTCGAGGACACGTACATTGCTCGCCTTGCGCTGCGTGACCACCACGACCTGGGGTGCATCCCCATCGCCCACCGTGCGCGTGGTGAATATCTTCACAGGGATGACCTGTCCGCCGACCTCGGCCGCCCAGCCAAGGCCGAGGACGCGGCTCCAGAGCACGGAGCCGTCCGCAGAGTCGAGCCCGTACACCTTCCCGTGCGCGGTCGCCGCGACGATCACCTTGCGAAAGCCGAACGCGTCGCGTGCGAGCGGCTCGGATGCATTCGCGGCCGGCGCGACGGACGACGAGGCGGACGCGTATGAGCCTGTCACGAAGCGGCGCACAAAGTTCACCGCGTACTGCGGGAAGTTCTGTCCAGGTATAGGCGTGAGTCGGCGTGCGGAAGCGTGATAGCCTTCCGCCCACATACCTGTGCGTCGGACAGTTGTCGGACGAGCCGGTCGCCAAAGGACTCCTCCTCGTCTCCCACATGGGAGGTGGCGATCTTCTGCTCGGGCAGTTCGACGAGCTCGGCGACCTTGATGTCGGCAAGGCCTTCCTCACGCACCCACTGCAATTTGTCATGTTGCCATAGTTGAATTGCGCCGGTGCTCGTCGTGACGGCCAGCCGGCCGACGATCGTGTTACCGTCCGGGTTGGCTGCCTCTAAGGCTACCTGCAGACGCTGAGTACGGTCGGAGGGTAATAGATAATAGGAAACTTACGTGGGAGATCACACCGTGATGGTTCGTCTCGAAGGGGAACGTATAGCCTGAGACTAGGCCCTTTCCATCCGCCAAATGGCCTGCGAACATGTGGGCTACAGCTTTCTAGAAGCACGTCAGTGGGCGATTATCAAAGGAAGAACTGTCCGACCTTGTGAACATTAGACCAGTATACCCGAGCTATGTACGGTCGGCCATCCATGTCGAGCCCGCCGACGTACTGTGACGGTGTGTGCTTGGGTGAATTAGCCTGGTGGTACGCCTTGGTCAGCGTGCTACATGGAACATATGTATATCCGACGTACAGATTCTGCGAACTCCCAGATCTGGTGGAAACCTTCTGGCACGGCCCGAATGACAAGCGCGGTACCGTCCGCCTTGAGTGCGACAAAATGGCCGTACTCCGATAGCCCGACGTCCAGGATACTCTTGTAGACCGCGCCTTTCAGTCCCATGGGCTTCTCCTTCAGCTCCGGAGTGAGTGCGAAATACCGCACGGAGCCGTCTTCGATCCACACGATCCGTGGGGTTACTTGATCATCCCGAACATCCCGCAATTCGAAGAAATCCGTCATCCCGTTGGCAACGCTAGACGGTATGTGACCCGTGCCGAGGAGTTCGCCCGTCGTCGCGGACAGAGCGGTGACGTGTATCGTATACGATGCGAACGACTTTGCGAGGCCGATGAGATATACGGTTGTCGGTGTAGTGACAATCTTGGAGTACGCGACGAGCGAACTGGTAGGGGCATTATGAGTGTGCCCTGGAGAAACGCTGGGAACTCACGTCTGATCTGGAGCAGACCATACCCATTTTACGTCCCCGGTCTCGCCATCAATACGACGCACGACGTGCGCATTTGAGAGGATGTACCAGTCCCCCCCTTCGTCGAAGACAATTGTCGTTCCCAGTGTCTCTGGTTCGAAAAGGCGGCCGGCCTCGGGCTTATGCAGGTGTCGCTCGGCCAGAAGGTAGCCAGTGTTCACATCCAAAAGGCGGAGTGTGGCACCACCTGTACCTGAGACGGCGGCGACCACTGTTTCCGTCGTGAGTAACAGCAGCATACGAAACAAAGGAAACCGACCGTCGCCTCGTTGCTTGTATCGGATGATGTGTTCGTCGGCGTCGAAGATGTGCCTCCAAGCTAAACTTGGTGAGGTCTGCACTCCGCTCGTCTGGACACGGCTGCAGCCACACACCTATGGTTCCATCTATGGGGTCCAGTGCGGCCAGTGTGTTGCCAGACGTGGCAGTCAATAGCAAGCTTGGGGATTTCGCTCCGCCGACTTTATGAAAACTCGGGGTTATAGTGACGAGAGGTACTCCGACAAGAGGTTTGTGCCAATCGACGACACCGGGCTCCGATGCGTGGATGGCCAAGGCGTAGGTAATCCATAAAACAGCAGCGGAGAGCCAGAGCAATCTCATGTCGTCGACGCTGTGGGCAACGACGAGGACGCAGTGCCAGCAACGGCTGGATATGCGGGCATTAGCGCCCACGCTCGCTGGCGTTTATTCTGAGCGGCCCGCTTGCCGCCGCTCACACTCTCCTCCTCCTGAAGTTCAAGTTGAAATTGACCTCCCTCCTCGTCCGCCTCGTCCTCCTTCTGTATGACGGAGTCTTCGTTGATTGAACTGGGCTCTTCAATTCAAAGTCTTCGTAGCACTTATAACGACGATTGCCTCTTATGGTAGGATTCAGGATGTTCGTAGAATTTTGTACGATGCCTATGTCACTCTCGGATTCCGCAGGGGCAACGAACATGCCGTTGAATGGAGCGGGTGCTGCCCCGGTGTCTGCACCTGTGCGTACTTCGAAGGTGGACGCAATTGACGGAAGCGAATAGGTGCGTTTCATTCCATTATGTAATCTATGCAAGGCCCGCGTGAAGGGGAGCGACCAGCGGAACACGAATAGACAACCTTTCATAAACGAGAGTTGAATTAGGAGCAAAGTTGCGGGAGAAGTCGCTCTCGAGACCTTGGATCGAGGTTGCCCAGGCCAACGGACTTCTTGAGCAGATCAACCGGCACCGTGCCTGCGCAATTCAGACAGACAACAACTGACAGGTACTAGCGAATCTAAACTACGCAGAGGAAGCTTGAGCTTATCGGGGGTTTGCACGGGCATTGCTCGGCCCGTGGATCCCAAACATGTGGTTGGTACGACGGCCTCGGCCTCGTATACAGTGTTGGAGCGCACTATACGTCAATGCCAAGTTAAGACGCGAGAACGCCGTGCCGGTTGCGCCGGAGACACAGTTCTAGGATCCCATACAGGCTTCGAAGATGTTCGGTGGGATATGAGCTTCGAGCATATCGATGAAGTCATCCAACACAAGCCACTCCAACCCCGGGACAACAGTCCCGTCGTGCAAAACGCGCACATACTGTTCTCCCGAAGTCGTCTTCCAGGCCTATGCAGAAGTGCCCAGCTTTCGTCAGCGATTAATACCGGAACGGCCACTCGCCTGCTGATTCCTCACCTCCATGACAATTTCAGATCCCATAGCCGGCCAACGTAGCGGAGCCACCTTCCCTATTCCTAGCAAAGAAGCAAGACGAATCATCGAGCCATCATGCCCGACATAGAATCTGAGCCTGTGCGTTTCTTCGCCGGCGCGGAACATCTTGAAATTATGCGCGAGCTCCATGAAAAACACACCTGTTACGGAAGGCACCGTGCGCTAGTGGTTAGCGGGGAACTGAGATTCCGTGCACGAAAGTGCAGGAGGAGCGTACCAAACGTAAGCTGTGAGTAAGTCGTCGCGTTTTCCGCCGTGTTCCAGATGTAGCTGCAGGACGGTCAGTAAATGAGATCAAGCACAATCGGGACAAAGTTGCCATGGCGCACTTGTACTCCCAGTCGCCGATCGCGAATACGCGAGCGGCATCTTCCACACTTACACATGCGCCGGAGGCGTTGCATGGCAGAGGATGGCCATGGCAAGTCCGCGAGCTAAACGTGTCGAAAAAGTGGTCATCTGGCGACAAGCGTTAGTATTATCGGGTGATGAGAGCCGCCGAGAACAGGTATTGGGTTCTGGATTCCACACGACGGCCATTTCGCGAGATGCAGCTTACACCAAGAAGTCCAGGCTGTGTTTCCGGAGACGCCTAGTGTAGTGCAGAGCCGATTCTGCAAGTCCGCGTTCTCCTCGAGGTGGTCATCCCATGCGGGTACAGCCTGATATGCGTCACGGATCTTGTCTGCATTGGGGCAAGAATAGTCGGGAACAATGGAATCGATCTGATGTTAGGTCATGTCAGCTTCTGCGAGTTACACTAGAAGATATATCGCTCACTGCAGATGGCTGTGTTAAGACAGGAAAGGTCTTGGAAGCCATGGTGCGATCCATTCCCGTCAGAATACCTCCAGCTACTTGATATGTTCGATCTGCTACCGATGTGCGCACAAATATGTCTTCCTCGTTGACAGTTTCCAGAAAGCCCAGCTTGTGAGCGTAAACGGACCAGAAGTCCTACACAGACCCATTGTAACGATTAACTAGAAGCACAGACCGAGACCACGTACTTCGCCATGGCGGATCGCATCCTGAAGACCTTCATACGTGAGCTGGCCTTCATCACATGTGCCGTTCCAGATCTGGATGAGAAAGGGATGCCATGGTGGGCTGTATGTCTCGTGGAAGATGTGCGTCGTGCCCCCTCCGTGATTGAACTGAAGGAGATGGGAGCAATTCCACGACTCCTGATTGAGTTTGCCTTCTTCAGGATACAGGTTGTCCGGAGTCCTCTGCGGGGTTCGTCGATTTTGCGTGAGTAGGGCCACTATGCGGGTAGCGGTATGCTGTAAACGGCCCCGTTTACCTTGTGGTGACGAATCACCGCGTTCAGATAGACCAGCGTCGCGTTTGGGGCGTTGCTTGGAGCCTCGTAATGAGCGGCATTGACGTGAGGTGCATTGCAGTAGTTGTAAGTGTTCCAAGGTAGATTCGCAGGGGTGAAGGAGGTATTATACACCCCCGTGGAAGAGCATATACCGTTATAGACGGGTACCTCCGTTGATAGCGCCAGTGCGGTCTGCACGGGAATCCGCAGTGCGAGACCTAGCCAACGCGTCTTTGCCCAGTTCATCGTTGACAAGACCAAGATGTCGACTGCTGCGGAGACCCTGATGACACTTGAATATATGAGAGGAAAGCAAGCGAACGTGGTCAATTGACCCCGAAGTTGAGCCTGAAGATAGTAATCAGCAGAAGCAGAAGAACGTGCGCGATTTGATGCCTGGCCAGATTGAAGGGGCCAGAGTCCAGATGCAATACTCGGGCAACGCAAAACGCCACATCTGAGTAGTTCGTTGCGGCCCCATACAACTTGGAGTAAATCCACAGGACCTCAGCAATGCCACAAGCTGTTCCGATTCGTGATTTGCAATGAGAAATGCCGGACTAAGCCGCAACAAGGGCGCGGGGTCTCACTGGCACTGACGGCGATTGTATTCAATCGCAAGTTAGTACGAGAGGGAACGCCGAGGCATAGTTGGATAGTTCCCTAGCAAACAAGTGTCGTCATTGCCTTTCTCCCACCTCTAACTCGGAGACGGTCGCTGACAACTTGGTGGAGAAGTTCACGGTGTATATCACCTCGGCTTCGTTCGCCAAAGGTGCGACGATTTCGGATACGCTGATGAAAGTCTATACAAAGTCAAACGAATGGGACGAAATGAAGAAAGGGCTAGAACCTGACGATGCACTCTGCATCAGAGTGCCAGCGTACATGCCCTGCAAGCACTTCAGTACATCCCTTACCCTTACCCCTTGTGCCCGTGGCTCCGAGTCATGACAGATGCATACATACCTAAGTTGGCGGGAGCAATGAAAATGAATGAGTTGGGCTATAGAGAACGGCGAAACAGAAGGAGGGGGCGGTCGGTACGTGAAAAGAGGTAACTTACCTTCTTATAAGTAAGTACTCAGTACTCAGTTACTACAACTCACAAGAACTCGGGGCCTGGTCCGGGAGCTGTGGCGTAGGTCGCCACCTGGATACCATACTACCAAATATGGACGCTATGGTACTAAGGAGACCTTATGCATCATTCCCACATCTCGCTCAGCCGTTCCTCCTTCCCTCGACCTTCGTAAGGTCCGGCAAACCTCAGACACTTGGCACTCGAGGGTGCGTGTCTGACTCGTCTGAGATGGTTGAGATCACAATCAGAAAGCGTCCTCGGACGGAAGCGGTCATCACGCAACGCAAATTTTTCAAGAAAACCGCGCGAGGAAAGGTGATCAAAGGTTGGTTCTCGGTCCGGCCCCATTATCCAATATCTGACCATTCAAAGTACTTCGCGAAAGATATCTTCGCGACGATGTAGGTTGCGGCATCGATGGCTGCAGTCTATGCCATGACCTCAGAGAATTCACCCTGCCCTCCGATGGGTCGGCACTTGCAAACTTCCCAAACGGGCACTTCATTCTACCAGACACGAACGTCTTTCTTGCACAGGTGGGTACGACCTACATCATTCTCGTGTCGAGCTCGGTAGAGTGGACATTCTCCTTTAAGCGAACAGCCTCGACAGAGCTCTTCGCATGTTGCGCCCTCTCACGTTCCAGGTTTCATGACTACGGCGTTGTACTCACATCATCCGATAGATGGACCTCATGGAATCGGGACTATTCAATCCACCAATGATTCTTTTACAAACAGTTCAGGAGGAAGTACGACACAGGTCGCTGCCGCTCTACAATCGTCTGCGGGCGCTCATTCGGGCTGAAGAGAAACAAATTTGGGTGTTCTATAATGAATATAGATCGTCAGTTGCTAGCGCTCCTGGCCGTAAATTTAGTGCTGAGAGTCTTACTGTGCTCGTCATAGGGAGACTGCCGTCATACGTGAAGAGGGTGAATCACCGAATGATAGGAATGACCGTGGTACGTCTCGTGTCCATGTCGAGCAGCGCCCTCGTACCTAATCAACGTGTCTTCAGGGATTCGCATGTCGACTGCGTGGTACAACGCTCACTTATCTCTTTCTCGGCCTTCTGTACGGGGACAGCCTTCGAGACCTCTGCCAACCGTCGTCTTACTCTCAGATGACGTCGCCAACCGCCAAAAAGCAGAGAAGGAAGGGTTGGCGTGCATGTCAGGTTTGTTCCTTACGCAACCCGGGTAGCAATCATCATTTTCTCACCCGCATGCAGTGCGCAGATATGTTGAAGCGCTTGAAGAATCGAGCAGACTCCTTGATCTCTTGTCTGCTCCCGGTTCAGACGATCTCGAGCCAACCAGAACTGCCGCCGCTAGACAGGCGCTGTATCCTGATGTAAGTGTTGATCGTTTGCAAAACTCGTGGTATTGAGCCCTTCGTACAGTATCTGCCGATGTCAGCGCTGCTTGCTGGGATCAAATTGGGGCAGTTGCATCAAGGACACTTCAATGCTAATCAATTCAATTATCTCGAGGTAACGGACGTTTGCACGTCCTGAGTTTCTTCCGTAACCAATTCGGATCTCTAGGGGAATGTACCGGTGACAGCCTTCGACAAACCAATACTGCTGATTGGCCGCGAAAATATGAATAGGGCCGTGCAGGGCGACATCGTAGCCGTTGAGGTCTTCGATGAAAAGGAATGGAAGGCGCCTAGGGATGAAGTAGTCGAGCAAGACAGTAAGTTTGTCACGGCCGCGTTATTTTTTTACTGTCTAGTACTCACGGTGGATTGGAACAGCGACTCTCAGAAACGACGATGCAGATGCGTCCGAGGAAGAGAGCGGTGACGAGGAAGCTCTCGCTGAGCGCAAGGTTCTGCAGGCGGAGCAAGTGCGCAGAGAAGCGTCTGTTCGATTGCCCACGGGGCGCGTTGTCGGAATCATCAAACGCAATTGGAGATCGTAAGTGCCTCGCAACAGCATTCTGACAGACTTCGCTGAGTATTGGCCACTCTAAGGTATGTTTGTCACATCGATAGCACGTCCTTAACGTCCTCCAACGCAACATCACTATCCCAACAAACTGTTTTTGCAACCCCTGTCTCCCGGCTGCTCCCTCGCATACGAATACGTACACGACAGGCGCCCGCCTTACTTGGCCAGAAGATCTTAGTAACCATAGACCGGTGGGACAGCACTTCACGTTATCCCGAGGGCCATTTCGTACGTGCGTTAGGGAAGGTCGAGAGCAAAGAGGCCGAGCAGGAAAGTTTGCTACTCGAATTCGACATCCCATATCGGCCCTTCGGGAAGGCTATTCTTGACTGTTTGCCGCCAGAAGGTGACAATTGGGTTGTGCCACCGAAGACTGCCGAAAACCCAGTATGGAGGGACAGGGTGGATCTGCGCGACCTCCTCATATGCAGCATAGACCCACCGGGTCAGTACCATAAATTTCGATAGGCTTTGGGGCCCCTATATTGACTCGAAACTTTCTCCAGGCTGCCAGGACATCGACGATGCTCTTCACGCACGGACTCTCTCAAATGGGAACATCGAAGCCGGAGTTCGTAAGTCTTCCGAGTCTCATCACGGGTTCTCAAAGGTTTGACCTCGTATTCGGGGGGTGGCAACATGCATGCCATGTTGTTCACGATTCTCAAAGATATCGCCGACGTGTCTCACTTCGTTCATCCGGGCAACCCGATGGATAAGGAGGCTGCTGCGCGCGGAACCACAGTGTACCTGGTTGACAAGCGGATAGACATGCTGCCAGCGCTTCTTGGCACCAACCTTTGCTCTTTGCGGCCGCATGTAGAGCGTCTGGCATTCTCCGTGATTTGGGTGAGCGCCATTCACGGGCCTGTTGCCACCGCGTCCTCATGCACATTGTCCACTTATCGTAGGAGCTTACACAAGATGCCGACATTGTCAATGTCCGTTTCTCCAAGTCGGTCATTGCATCGAAGTCGGCTTTTACGTACGAAGAGGCCCAAATACGAAAAGATGATCCGTAAGCTTACTTCCCCTAGAACGAAGGGTTGCAATGCTGAAGCTCCACGCGGCGATCACAGGAAGCTCGATGATAAACTGACGAAGAGCATCAGGCTGCTGAATTCCCTCGCACAGAAGTTGCGGAACAAGCGGATGGAGGCAGGCGCACTAAATCTTGCCTCTCCTGAGGTCAAGATACAGCTTGACAGTTCTGAATCTTCGGATCCCATAGACGTCGAGCAGAAGGAGTTGCGGGAGACAAACAGTCTGGTAGAGGAATTTATGCTGTTAGCAAACATCAGCGTGGCACGCAAGATAGAAGAAGCGTTCCCACAAACTGCTGTGTTACGGTTCGTCCTTTCCCATACTCCATTGACGTCTCGGCGTTCATTTCTCGCAGACGGCATTTGCCTCCTCCACACTCCAATTTTGAGAAGCTGCATGACATTCTGCAGAAGCGCAGAGGTCTGACACTCGATGTCTCCAGCTCAGGTGCTCTGGCAAACTCGTTGGATAAGTGTGTCGTAAGTCGCGTGAAACTGCTCCGAGGTCGCGTCGCGTTTACGGGCATGATAATCTAGGACCCCAACGAACCCGCTTTCAATACTTTGGTGCGGATCATGGCAACGCGGTGTATGCTCTCCGCGGAATACTTCTGTTCCGGAAGCGTAGCCCGTG
The DNA here is from genome assembly GCA_001931775.1 of Fomitopsis pinicola. Taxonomy (NCBI): domain Eukaryota; kingdom Fungi; phylum Basidiomycota; class Agaricomycetes; order Polyporales; family Fomitopsidaceae; genus Fomitopsis; species Fomitopsis pinicola. Next base: position 28,478 of record MPVS01000195.1, read on the forward strand.
ATACCTTCGGCCACTATGGGCTAGCAAGTCCAATATACACGCATTTCACAAGCCCCATCAGGCGGTACGCCGGTGAGCCGTGGATTGCCGAAACGAGGGGTTCTTTGCTGACTAGAACATTCGCTGCCTCAAGATGTGCTCGTGCATCGTCAACTTTCCGCCGCGATTGGATATTCGACATTACATGCGACATTGCATTCAAAGGGTCATGTTGAGCAAGTTCTCGGCATCGTGAACCGACGTCATAGGATGGCTCAGATGGCGGGCCGCGCCAGCGTTGAGTTCTATGTTGGGCTAGCCCTCAAATCGCGCGGCCAGGGAGGAGCAACTACAGAAGAAGCCTTTGTGATTCGCACATTCAGGAATGGTCTGGCGGTATATGTGTCGAAGTGGGTCCAGCTCGTCCACCTCTAACGCCGCCTAGTGTATTAAGCTCAAGCATCGCATCTCCCATCTAGGTTGGGCCTCGAGGGGCTCGTCACGTTCAAGCGGGAGACTCAATTCGATCCTGATTCGTACACGATCACTATCCAGTCTGCTTCTGCCGAGGCGAATACCACAATCGCCGTCTTCGATAAGGTCGTGGTCGAGATAGAGGTTGAGAAGGACAAGAATACGCAACGCGGTCGGGTGAAGATGACGTTGAAAAGCCCGATCGACTCTAGTACCCTGTAATCGCCGTTTCTGCATCCACGCGACTTTTCAAGTCCGATATTCGTTCGAGCTAAACCCGGCGCCAAGGCCGTCAGGTATGTGCCAACGAGGTGGAAGATTCAAAGACCCTAGTGCTATGACTCACGTTCACAACCGAATTTTCATGGTTGGGGCATGCGGCATCCGCCAACCCGACAAATCTTGCATCTTATCTCATGATCATCCCTTGGATCCGGATCCGGATCGTTCTTCTCGTAATTCGGTGGGCGACCGTCGGCGATCAAGAAGGCGTGTCGTCCCAAAGGTGGGCCTCCGACCCTTAGCGCTGCCGCTTCACATGCTGCCGCGTCGCCAGTGTTAAGGGAAAGTCTATGCCACGTTAATCTCACGGAATGTGGATCTCATCCAGACAACGTTACCTCACCTTCGCGTGAGTAGAAGCTTCTTCTCACTCCATAACCGGTGCTCACTACCTAAAATATGTAGGTCATTTATCCGTGTAATGTGTCCTTCCGTAAACAGTCGGGCGGCATGCACCCTACATGTGTATGTCTGATCTGGCGCGGGGAACCTCCCAGCAAATGAATGGCCTACGGGAGTATATAAATCGACTGGCGAGCAGCCTTAGGAGCTGTGTACATCCTACTTGCGATGGCGTTGCTTTCTCCGACAGTCGCGGTCACGCTCTTTGTTGTGTTCGTGGTAGCAGCTTTCCTTAGGCGTAGAAAGCACCCCCTTCCACCCGGGCCTAAAGGTCTTCCGCTCCTTGGTAACGTCTTCGACGTCCCCAAGACTCGGGAATGGCTTGCCTACCAGGAGTGGGCACAGCAGTATAGTGGGTCGAGAGTTGGTTGTCCCAAACTCGTTCTGACTTGGACTAGATTCGGACATCATATACCTGAACCTCGCTGGCACGCCCGTCGTAGTGGTCAATTCCCTCGACGCCGCCTACGAGCTTTTTGAGAAAAGGTCATCATTATACTCGGATAGGTATGTTCCAGTGAAGCGCAATTGAAAGACGAGCTCATTCTTGTGGTTCACAGGCCTACGATGACTATGTTGAACGACTTGTACGTCTTGCTTCGCCCTCCTCCCCGCATCGTCAGCTCGATCGTACTGGATCTAGCTTACTCACATACCCCGCAGGTTGGGATGCGACTGGCATTTCGTGTTCATGGGCTATGGGAATCGGTGGAGAGAAAGGCGAAGGGTTTTCCACCAGTACTTTCACCCCAACGCTGCTCTGCAGCACCGACCCCGAGCCCTAAAAGGTGCGAGGGTGCTTCTGCGTCGTCTTCTCGACACACCCGACGAGTTCATGGGCCACCTGCGCCAGTGGGTAGCTCTAGCAGCATTCAATACGTCATCTAACACTTCCTGCAGTATGGCGGGCTCATTGATCATCGGCGTCGCCTATGGCCTAGAGGTCAAACCAAAGAATGATCCTTACGTGGCTACGGCCGAGCGTGCTCTACATGCCATGGCAATGGCTGGTAATGCGGGTTCATTTCTCGTAGACTCGATTCCACTGCGTACGTCAACAGATGTTGCTGAATAAGTATAGCGCTCACTTATGGCCATCGACAGTAAAGCACGTGCCGGCATGGTTCCCTGGAGCCGAGTTCCAACGCAAGGCCCTGGAATGGAAGAAATCGACGACGGCGATGGTTGAAGTGCCCTTCAAAGCTGTCAAAAACGCAGTCGTAAGTCTTGCTCAATGCTTGAGATCGTTTTTCGCTGACCGGGTACTCAGGCTGACGGCATAGCTCCTCCTTCAATGATTTTATCTCTGCTCGACACACTCGACGACCACGATGACAGCGCCCACTTGGAAAAGCTGTACAGCGGAGTCGCAGCGGCTGCGTATACTGGTGAGTACTATTCTTATCGTTACCAGGAAGAGTCATCAGCTGACATCCGCCAGGCGGTTCCGATACGGTTAGTTGCTTTTCCAGGAACATTGCACGCATCGCGCTCATCGTACCTGCATTCTAGACTGTTTCCGCTCTCGGATCATTCTTCCTAGCGATGCTCCTCTATCCTGACGTACAGCGCAAGGCTCAAGCTGAACTAGATCGCGTTGTTGGGTCTGATCGCTTGCCGGAGTTCTCTGACGAGCGCTCTCTGCCTTACATCACCGCCGTTGTCCAGGAGGTTCTAAGGTGAGGATGCGCCCACCACAGACCCGCGTGCACTTGTACTCATCATGCTCGCAGATGGCGGCCAGTTACTCCGCTAGGTACGCCACCCTGTGACATCTCATTTGCTTGGCTAAGACGACGCAACTTAGCCGTTCCTCATCGTCTAACATCCGAAGATGAATTCAATGGATATCGGCTACCCGCCGGTTCAGTCATCGTCGGAAATGGATGGTGAGCACTACCACTGGAGACGATGTGTCTGTCACTGATGGTTGTTGTCCAGGGCCATGCTGCATGATGAGAAGCGGTTCCCGAACCCCGAAGAGTTTATCCCTGAACGTTTCCTCACTCCTAGAGGAGAACTGAATACCGATATGAAAGATGCTGAACTCCCTGCCTTCGGCTTCGGTAGGCGCATCTGCCCAGGTCGCTATCTGGCCTGTGCCTCGCTGTGGATCTCGATCGCTTCGATACTGTCAACCCTAGAGATCTACAAGCCTTTGGATGACAGTGGCACACCCATCGAACCGTCTGGCGAATACAGTACCGGTCTTGTTACGTAGGTCTTACCGTATCCGATGTCGCGCGTGCACTCACCTCACTTGTGACGCAGATATCCGCTGCCGTTCAAATGCGGGTTTAAGCCACGTTCTCAGGCTGCCGAGGATCTGGTCCGCGAGGCTGTGATGCACCTGGATTGAGCATTTCCTTCTGGCGCGTCTCAATTTGGGGCTCACACAGCCCGCAATCCGTACAGTATCCGTCGATTATGATCAGGGTCGTCGCTGTGCCTTTAAGCGTTACACTGCTACCTATGTTATGGTTTACTTGCAATGTATAGTGATCTCCGTTGTACGCATGATCACGAAGCGGTGTCTATTGTGCTTCCGCGAACGACGCCACGCGAGTCGAAGTCCCATAGCTTTGCGGAGCAATCATACGCAACAGGCTGCGGGTTCTTGCGACTGGTTCTCACTACTGCTTGCTTTCTACGCGGAGCCCCGCTCTCTCCAGCATCGTGGTCGTCCCCATCATCACTTGAATCCGAATCTGGGATTGATGATCCAGCTTCATTGAACGTTGTGGGTGGGCTTCGATCGAAGTGTCGAGAACCTGAAACGGAAAGAAGGAGAGGACGAAGTGGATGGAAGTTAACCGAGCCTATCGCATCTATAGATCCGTGATGAATGGTCACGATACATGGCATCGGATGAAAGAAGGCCTGTCAGTGTAATGCACTCACCCTCATGTGCCGTATACTTGAGCACAGGAGGCGACCGCACGCTAGGAGCTTCTGATTCTGATACGGAACCAGTGGCACCAGCATCAGTCCCCATAGGTATTGCTTCGAAAAGCGCCACGTTTCCGTGCTATAAAGTATCGTCTTAGATGCATTCCTGTGGAGCAGACGTGACACACCTGATCGCCGACTCCTAGAACACTTCCTGATATATCTATATCGAACTTCAGTTTTTGGTTTGTTCTTGTTGTATCAACGCCTGAGGTCGCCTTCATAGCCGAGCCCAAGGCTTCTTCACCGAAGGCATACACAGGATAACTGACATCACCTCTCAGATCCCATGCATAGATAGTAGCATGACGTCTCAACGAGGCGTATAGCATGTATGGCTGAGTTGGATTGAACATCAACTGTACAGCGAGGAATGATGAGTTTCCGTTGCCCTGGTATTTTGACAGAACATCACCTGCATAACACTAGCCCGGATATCGGGTGACGGAGCACGGGAGAACTTTTCGGTCCCTAAGAACATTATTGGTGCTTCTCCCGTTGCTTCGGAGAATATTGCGATGTTGGAGGAAGAGGGGGCAGGTGGACTCAGTGAACCAGCGGCAAAGACGCCGGAGTGGGCATCAGGAGAAAACGCCAGAGCGGATATAATCCCTGGATCGGTGAGGCCGTGCCTGCAAATACTCCGTGTAAAAACGCACCCTTCAAGCCGTCCTTACTCTTCTTTGACGGTGTAACGTTTAAACGTGTTCCTGCTCCAGGCCGTTGGACGTCGAAGACTTCGATTGCATCTTCGAAGCCACAATAGAACCTAGTGCCGAGGCCGGTTAGAATGTCAGACCCGTTTCGAAGAGCAACCTTGCGTGCACCTGTCAGCTGTTGCGTTGAAGGCAATACTGTGAGGTGCTACATGACGCTCTCTGTGATCAACGATTCGGTATGACGCGCGCAGCTTGAACGTTTTCCCAACCCCAAGGGTTGTTATCTCATCCGTCGATAATCTTGATTCAAAGGTATGACTCACCCTGCCATCGCTTGCGTCCAGGAGCTTCACGGGGCATTCTCGTATGGAGGCAAGGAAGCAGAATGCCGCAGAGTTTCTCAGACTTGCAGAAGGGTACCACGCAAAATCGAGTATAGGTCCTGGCTGCCCGAACACACGAGGTTGTGCCTCTGTAGTAGAGGCAGAGTAACTCGGGGAGAGTTCGTAGTCTGACGGACTGAATAACTGTGAGATGAATCGTTCTTTGTAGATCTATAAACGGCGTACATCTGAGGAAGATAGAAGCTTCGGTTCTCGCATTGAAACAGTGCCGCGGATCCGTCAGGGCACCTATGCACGATGGGTCAGCTTTCGGGCTTAGTAGAGCAGGTACATGGCTACATACCACTTTGCACATCGTGCAAAGTTGTACTGAAGTTGCTCATCCTCCGGCACTGAATGTTCCCATGCGACTGTGGGGGATTTTGAATAGTTGAAGTAAGGTGGTAGCCATGCCGATACTTGACTGCTTGCCACATCTGAAGCACAGTTCAGTCTGTATGTTTCTTGCTGACTAGAGCTATGGCGTCTGATTTTACCATCGGTATCCATGATTCCCTCCATGAACTAGCAACAAGAACCTTTTTGCGAGTCTTCTCAATTGTTAGATCCTGTCGGCTTTACGCGGTACGTCTGCGAGGAGGTGCGGATTCGTGAGCACACTAGGAAAAAAAGATTACTAACAATTCGAAACCTACTATCGATTTTTCACTACTCCGTGAATCGATACGTTGGTTTGCAAACGTGGGCGTTGCGCGCTCGACTGATAAGTTGACGATACGATTGGAGTTGCCTAAAAGGGCCGTAGGGACCGGTGATTGCCGACATGAGTCTCGGGCCGTTGCGGAGGAGTCAATGCCATGGCCGCGAGTGGCAAGTCGTCTGTTTGATCATAAGTACTACCTACGTAAAGTTTTGCTGTGTTCGCGGCCAAGTACTGCTTTTGTTTTTCCAATCTGGATTCTACATCGCCGACCTATATCCCGTATGTCAGAAATCTGCTCAGATATCTAGAGCTATCAGCCGTCTTGGCTTCTGCTTATAGGTGCGTCCTGCTATCACTAGAAATAAGCCTCAACGACCTAGCTCAAGCACTAACCTGAACATATCGGGGTTTTGCCCACAGGCTACCCCGCATGCAATTGTGCATGACAGTCTGATGCACTTCTCGTCGTGGCAGCATCGTGGGACTTGAATGGCACGATATAATCAAGGCGAGTCTTGCTAATTACGATTAGCGTTCTTTGCATTGTTCTCGCCTCTGCTCAGCCTCGTTGGCCACGTCGACGGAGCGCCGAATGGCAAGCACACCAGAAGCATGTACTTCCCTAACCCCTTCCGCGCACCTGCATTCGCCACATGGGCTTTCTGGGGGAGGCATCGATGGGAGCAATGCGAGATCTAGCAGGTCCCCGAGCGAGCGAGAAGGTTCTCATGCCGCGCCTCGAGCCCGGGACGCAGATAGCCGTCTTCAAGTTGCTTGTACACCGCTTCCAATGTGCTTCATATTAAAACTCGTGCGTCATCCCACCCGAGTAGGCTGCTTCCATGCTGCTGGCCTTTGCTGCCGTTAGACACCGCTCGACGAGACCTCGAATGGATGCTCTTCTATCAAAGCGGTCTCCTGATCAATGAAAAGTCTGTCAAAAGAATAGCAACCGCATCTTCTCAGGCAGCTAGCAGCGCGGCTGTGAATAATGCTACATGGTCCCCGTCTTCGTAATAGAGCGCACTTCGTTCGGAAAGGTGACAGTGCAGCTAGCATTACCCTTGGCCTCTCATCCATGCTTCCGCGGGAAGCTAGGCTCGTGAGCGATATGCTTACCGACCCATAAGCCGACCGCTTCAAGTTGTGGTAATGTTTGACCGCATTAAGCAGGTTTACACGGCATTTGCCCAACAGCTGCATTGACGGAGCTGCCGGTGGGAAACATGGGGCTGGACGCTCATTCCCCAGTGTTCAAGACTGAGGGAGATCGTTCCTGATCCGAGCGAAATGAGGTCCTTGAGGCAGCGGCCGCCGGCAGTGGCAACCAGAGATGAACTTCCGCCGCATTCGATTGACGAGCAGACGACTAGGCTTCGGACACTTGGTGTTCTCGAGTTCAATGCCCCACTCCAGCATGCCGAAGAGCTGTTCGGCTGCCAGTGCGACTCGATGCAGACGGCTCTGGCGTACTGGCGAGTATTTCGGTGTCTCTGTGCCCTACTACTATGCATGCCGATCGAACAAATGCAGATCATCTCCGATGCTCAACTTGTCAATTGGGCAAGGGCGTCTTCACCTCGGAGAGAGACAGTGTTGTCGAGGGATCCAGTGTCTGGTGGTCAGATTGATCCTCGGTGACCTCCCATAGTAGACTTTGTTCATCACTGCCGCGAAACCACACAGTTTCAATCTTATTGAGTGCTACTTTCGCAACGTCAGCTGTGAGATCCACATATGATACCCTGAGACCAGCACTAACCGGTTTTCCGAATTAGCTGCCTGAGGTTCCGATACTATTAGACGTCGTCTACCGAATGCGACCAACTCGAAACCCGCGGTTTCGAGCTTCCACTAGCGCTGGGTGACGCCGGTTGGATGGGTTGAAATTTGTATACATGCGAATAATCATGAGCTCCAGGCTCAATTCTGACCGCAGGTCCTGCGTATCCTCGAATGATTCTCCCTGCGAGGAAAGGCTATCAGTATGCAAGCATCCTCAGGGGGTAGTTTTGTGCAAATGGTCTCGTGACTCCGCCTCAGGGTGCATGTCCTCGCCGACTCGGAGTAGCGTCCTAGGCATGGCCTTTATACCAACTTCGAAAACCACCGTTCCATACACCCAGTCTAACTTCCAATCGCTTTACTTGTATTTCAACTCGTCATTCCCGCACACAGTAGCTAGACGAACGGATTTCGGGCACTACGCGCGTACAGACACCTGGACTTGCAGCCTGGGGATCGGCTTCGTGCCGGCGACGGCGCACTGCACAAACTTCCAACGAAGCACAATGCTCCGCAACGTTTTGGGTGGTTCAGGTTGGCTTTGCTCGAAGGTTGCACCAGTCTTCAATCGCCTTTAGTAGCATGAAATTACATCCGTTAACCGTCGCGCCACCTAACCTCATCGACATCGCCACGTACGCGATATTCATCCCAACGACCACGTTGTCGACCCGATAGCAACAAACTTAACACAGAATCCGAGTCTCAATACATTGTAGCCAATGGGTGCAGAAAAGACTTGGATACAAACACTCTAGTGACCATACACCCCACGGACACAATCCTCCACGTCAAAAAACGCCCTCAGATCCATGAAGCCCGTCCCTTTCAAGGTGGTAACAAGGTAAGGTGCCGAACGAGCGAAGTCAACGCCGACGCGTCCGAAGACGGTCGTGCTCATCTCGCTGCTGAGAGACTCGTCATGGGCGTTATTGATCGTGGAAGGATTTGAAGAGAGAAAAGCGCGCTGGCAGAAATTTATAGGGCCAGAATGCGTGAGAATGAGACCGGCCATCACCGCACTCTCCTCGATCTGGATTCCACGGTGCTCGGGTCTCTCACTGTTCAGCACCATTGCCCTCATCGACAACAGTAGTCGCGCCGCTACGCTCTGTCGTACCTCAGCATTATACCCAAGAGTCCTTACTTGAACGGCCGGATAAATCATAACTCATGAAGATATGCGATCTGGATGATGATACCCTACTCGTGATCTTCAGCTTCCTGCCCGTCAAGGCCATCCTTGCGATGCGGCAGGTGTGTCGCTTACAAGATTTATGCGGGTCAAGCCATTGGTGGTAACATGTTGTTGCCAGACGTCTCAACGAATGCTGCACCTCTCTTCCACTCATGTGGTCTGGCGCGACGCGTACATCTCGGACGTGCTTTCTCTCGGGCTCCCCTTCCCTCACAACCAGCTTGCGGACATGAAGTCAGCGGAGCTCGAACGGTCTGTGAAACGCGCGCTGCGGATTGGGAGCTTCTGGCAATCAGCTCGTACGCAGCCAACCACGGCCGTTGACTTTGCTGCTAGTTCTGGCACTGGTGTCTCGGACGTTCGTTTTCTCCCTGGATACGACGGACGGCGGATCGCCACATTGTCCAAGGGGATCTGGTCAGTGATATCCTGCTGGGAGATCCCGTCACATAAGACGGGGGAAGCCTCCGGCAGCGGTGTGCGCAAGGTCGCGGAGTGGTGTCCCAAAGGCACAATCATCACCGGTCTGGTTGTCAACTCCGATGTGCATTCGGAAGCGATCATAGCAACTTCAGTGAATGGGAGGTGAGTTCATCTGCGCGTATGCCTGGCGATCGTTGTTCCGATTACCTTCTCGCCAGGCGGCAGTGTATTCAGGTACTATCGCTGGATGACGCCGAGGACGGGTCTTCCGACCTCCGCTCTCTCGGTGCGATCGACACTTCAATGAGACCGATCACCCTGCAAGGCGATCGGCTTGCGTACAGTGACGACTCTTCCCGGACCATCATCACGAGCTGGAGAACAGGGGCACTAGCCCTCTTGCAAGGCGCCGACGAACCCGTAGACCAGCACTTCCAGGTGAGTGCGACTGTGAGTGGCCCGCTCTTTGCTCAATGTGGCCTGCGGCTCACATCGGTGCTGTTCAGTATAACCGGTGTCTGCAAGTCGTGTTCGCCCACAAGAGCGTTCTCGTCGTCCGCGCACGTTCCATCGAGCTATTTCCAGAGCCATCCCTCAAGCCCGCCTCGGAATGCCTGACCTACCGGCCGCTTGCCTTTCACTCCTTCGGATGGATTGATGGCGTTAGTGTCAATGCACAGACCCATGGCGGGGACCTTAACGACGCTTTGGGGCCGCTATCGATCCTCCTACGAGCCGAGAGTGACGACCCATGGATGTCAGACATGCACACCCTCGACCTCTACGTGCTCGAGCCAAACTCAGCCTACGTACGCGCGGAAGCGGACGAGGATCTTCCCGGAGCACCGAGCCACCGTCTCTCATCGCCCTACCTCTTCCCACCCAAGCACTCAACACTATCCTCGCCATCCGTGCGTGGGTTCCTCCGCTGCACCGACGTCGTCCTCGGGCCGTGCGGCACCGCGATCTGGATCCAGCCCCGCCCCGCACGCAGCGCGGACCTCACCACGCTCGACGTGCACTCGTCGGATACCCAGGGCCCGCGGCCGAATGCGGAGACGGAGGTTCTCGCGGGCGCGGTTTTCGCTGGGTCACTGCGCGAGGAGTCCGACGACGGCGGCGGGGAGAAGAGCGTGCGGGCGCGGACGGTGTACGTGCGAGACTCGGCTGGAAGCGGGAACTGGACGGCGATGGACTATGTGGAAGAGCTGGGGGTGGTCGCGTTGGCGTCGACGCAGGGGGTAGTGACAGTACTGGAATTTGGGTAATATACATCTCATTACGCCCGCGTAGCCATATCTTGATGCAATATCTCGCCCTCCGACGCGCAGCGCACCAGATCGGCATACAATGCCGGCTACCTCGGCAAGTGGGTGGCAAGTGAGACGGCGGAGGATAGTGGAGCAGGCGAAGAGTTACACACGGAACAAGTTCGCGCCTCTGGCACGGAATCTCATACCCAGGAGGTGACAAATTTGACTAGGAAAGGCGGCGGGTGAACATTTCAGAAATGCGGCCGAAAGCGAGGACAAACCCTGTAATTATACGAAGTTGCATCTGGAACGCTGTATCTCTATTGCGAAGCACAGTCTATGATTCTCTTTACACGTACCCTTGTGTGCGTACTATAATCAAATCTGAGGTTTTCCCCGACCAGTCAATATCTCATCTCATTCTGAATTGACCCACTGCTACAGGTAGTAAACGCCGACCGCTGATTGGCCTCCCATCGCACTCGGGTCCGGCAACGCGCGAGCAGGCTCGGGGATTGCCGCCACCAACGCGAGTCTTTCCGCACCCTTCGTCACTGTCTGCGCCAATCCACCTTGCTTTCTCTCTAGACTCTAGTCTGTAGCCCAGTACTTCTACTGAGGGACACCATGAGCAGCTTGTCTTCGTTCTTCTCGTCGTTTATGCCCGTCGCGCACGCCGACGCGCCGCCGAAGGAGGAGGAACAGAAGGAGGAGGAACAGACGGAGGACGCCGCACCCGAGGAGCCGGAGGCAGCGGAGGAAGAGGAGGAAGAGCCAGAAGACGTGCGTTCTTCCCTTATTCAAAGCGTAGTGTTGTTTTGCTGATCAGGGGGTGGGTGCAGATTCTTCCTGCGCTCCGCGAGGAGTGCGAGGAGTCGGCGAAGTGCAAAGCGGCGACGGAGCATTTCCGGCACTGCGAGGAGAAGGTCAACGCAGGCAACGGCTACAAGGGCGAGGACTGCGTTGAGGAGTTGTGAGTCCCATACTTGCTCCGCGTCTTCCACCGTTCGGTCTCGCTCACTGCTGTCGCGTGCAGCTGTGCGTATTTCACTACCGTATGCGGCCTATCTGCTGACCTTGCGCGGATGCTTGCGCTTCCTTCCTACAGACCAGTACGTCTTTTGCTTCTCTTCTCCATGCTCCGCTGACCACCCTGATTGTCGCGTAGCATGATGCACTGTGTCGACGTGCGTTCTAGGTCCCTGCTCCGGTCCGCTTTCGTTCCTGATTCCTCTTATCCAGGGCTGCGTTGCACCGAAGCTCTTCGCCAAGCTCAAGTAGCGCTTCTAGTGTCTGGTCAGCCGCGAGAACTAGGTGTGTAATCGCACCCCCGATGCTCCGCAATTCAGCCATACTGACAGGCACCTCAGTAGACTACACACAGTATAGTAGGACACTGTGTCTGGACGGACTGACGCGACTACTCCGCTCCGAAAATTATAATTCTCTTTTGTGCAGTTTGCCTGCGAGGGCGCCCTGTGAAATTGATACAACGCAAATCGGGCCAACGACATGCCCACGAACGCGGGAATCCTCCATCATCCATCTCTTCATCCTGGTGCCGGGTAACGGCTCGGTTCAGAAGATAGCCTCCCTCGCAAGTTGTTCTCAATGCCGTCTTCTGCCCTTCATCTCCGTCTGTGTGTCAGCCAAGCGGCTCTTGCAGACCGATCTCAGGACGCCAACCTTAGTCCAACTAGCACAAGACTGTCATTTCAGCATGTGGTTTGCTCGATTGTTGCCTCTCTTCGATTCAGCAACCAGTAACCCATCGTCGCAGAAGCTAAGCTTGCATATAGCTGCGTATGGAGTAGAGGAAACACGAAAGACACTCGTAATAGCAACATCTTACCGTGCACCGCGGACAGCAGAGTGCAGGGTACCGTTTACCGGTGAGGTCTCGGATCAAGACATGAGGCGGCGCGTCACTATGATGAGCTGGCACAGACAGCGATCCTTCTCCAGGGCCGCTGTAGCTCCATGGAAGTTGTGTCCAATCTATTTGCGGACGGACGACGCAGAAGTGGAGAACGAAACTAGGGTATGCAGCCCCGGTGAGGATGAGTCGCAATAGACATCATGCGTGACGGTGGCAAGTTGATAGCCTCGCCTCAATGCCGACAAGTGCGTGACACTGCTAAGGCGAACCCCTCGAAGGGCAAGAATGACGTCCCGGTATAGGGAGATTTTTATGTTATTACCGCGAACGACACAATGTACCGTGCTACCGCATGCCATGCTAGGGTGCTACGAGAGGGTTGCCGACATGTGTCGACTCGACTCAGGTTCAAGCGCCATGACAGGTGTAGTCGGATGGTGCGATGCTGTCAGTGAGCGATCATGGAGCACTGAGCAATCATATTGTCACTGCGAATCTATCAAAATGACGCACTATGGTGCGGTTCATGGGCAATACACTATGCAGTGTAGCAGTAAGACAAGAATTTAGTCACGTTCGTCGCTACAGTATCCCTCGACATTGTCGTCGTAAGACCCCTCGAGGTGACTGTCAACGGACCCCTCGTGTTCGTCCAGCCTCTGGTGTGCAGATGACGGCTCGAGCTGCCTCGAGAGATAGTGTTCCAGTATAGCTCTCCCGATGCCGCTTTGCAGTCTTTCATCAAGGAAGTCGATTGTCTGACCATCCTCAGGCCCAGATCGTGCGTCGAGACCCAGTTCCTCCACCAATCTATCCACAGCGCGGGAATCATAGTCCCATTGGACGTCGCCACCCATGAAATGCGCGACAAGGGTTGCCCTGAGATGCTCGCGGAAGAACAAGTGGGATTCTTCCCCGGTGGGTATGTTATTGAGTTTCGGGGGTAGCCCGATCTCCTTGGCTTTCTCGTTGAAGATATAGATTCTGAACCCATCCTATCAGGCAGGAAATTGAGCACAAGACCCTAAGAAAGAAACAGGCAAGGATTCTCCTCCATACTAACGTCAACGTCGACACAAAAAGCATTCGAGTGCCACAGTTCGTATATGTCACGGCGCATAGTCATTAGGTTTTCGGGTACCTGGAAATCTGTCGTCTTGTAAATATACGGGTTAGTAGCCTTCGTCGTGGCCTGGAGAAAAGATTAGAGGGGGCCTCATATTTGTTCGACATTGACACATACATAACGGAACAGCCCTGGCGGGAAAAGCCAGAATATGTCCAATGCCTGTTTGGCCTCTGTAGACACTGGACCTGTAAAGATACATTGTCTACCGTCGCGACTAGAAACTTGTTCACGAAATGGTTCAGGTATCGTGTACTGTGGTATGACATGTATAGATAGATTAGAAGCTGCACAGGCTCTTTCAATTTGAGATACACACCCGTTCTAGTGCCTCGCTGGCTCCGCCTGACGGGTAAAGGGTGGCCTCAGACTCTAGCTTACGTTTGATGTCCGTAAGCGTTCTCCCCATGGGTCCATAAGATGGGTTTAATGGACGCCCCCTTGCGAGGTAATCTTTCACTGGGGAGTCCGTCATTAGTCAACATTCTTCACTAAACATGAGCAAAAACGATACCGGTGTAATAACAGCCATAGTCCCCAGGTGTGAGAAGAGTAGAGGGAAGGACAGCATCCAATGGTCCTGGGTAGTACTGGAGAACAGCGATTCGTCGGACTAAGGCCTTTCTGACCTCCATGACGCCGGGACCACCGAGAGCGGCGAGCATGTTCACCCATCGCAACAGGGTCTCTGCTGTCACAGGGCCGGTGACACTGGAGTTGATACCTAGCAGACGTATCCGCATCAGAATAGACCAGTACCATGTCTGGGGTAGATATCAAACGTACAAGCCACCATCTCAGCCACAGGTGTTGAAGGCCACCAGATGAAGATGTCAGCTTTGCGTGACTGGATCAGTTGAGAGGAATGCGAAAAATGGTCGGGGGATGACATGGCGAGGATGAGGGATGGAGGGCCCTGCTCTCGACAACACTCTTTGTAGCATTAGTACAAGTCTGGACTTCGCCACCCAAAGCGAGATGTATCGGATTACAACATCACAAGGTTCAACAAGCCAGTACTGTCAACCCAGATTTGAGTGTGCCGATTGTGAGCGCCAGAGCGCCACCGGGACTCTAAGGCGCTCCCTCCAGCATACCTAATTGGGAAGTCACGTGAAATTACTATACGCGGCTTAGTCGCTCGTTCTTCAGATCCCATCGACCCCTCAGATCGCATCGGTATGGTGTTCGGTGGCTGCGACAAAGTGGCGGTGGCCCAAGAGCGAGTTTCAGACATTGTAACGAGTTCACCATATCTCTCTCTCACTCTTAGTCCGCACCATCCGACTCACCCTCTGTGGTGTTGGGAGTATGCCTCGAGGTGAACAGCCTTTCACGGTCCGTTTTGGTGCCGAATATAGAGGACCTACGGCCTCCGGTGATACAACAAATGGGAGAAAGTCAACGCTCAACCCACGAAGCCGCGCATCCAAAATCCCGCTCAACCAACTCTCCCTCTCTGATCATCAAAGGGCCTCAATAACGGCGATGTATAGGAATGGTGAAGGTGTCGTGGATCATGAATTTGATGGCAGCATAGCTGCCGAACAAATTGTGGCTACATCTATGTTGGAACAGCATAAGCTAGATGCAATGTCACTAGCAGCATTGGATACTCACTGGGCGCAGCAGTGGAGTAAATATTCTGGGGCAGAGAAACGTGAGGGAACACGGCGGATCCTATATCAATGGTGCGTTAGCACAGGCCTAGCATGTTCAGTGAAGTGTCCAATTCACAACCCATGCAGCAAGTGCGGATATGATCATACGAAGGCGAATACCAAGATACGCCGTGTGCCCATGCCATACACTGGATGCCTGGGCCATGTCGAGGTTACTTTCATCCGCGGCAGGCTTGACGTCCTACGAATTCGTGGTTATCTGCACCACAATGAAGACTGTCAGAAGGCCAACCTGGTGCGAGCCCCCCCTGTGCCTGTACATCCCGAGGTCTACACAGTCGCTCTTGAAGAACTACAAAACGGTGTCTCGTGGGCCAAGGTACGAGAGAACAACCAGGAACGGGTCCGCCGCCACACATATGCAAACTTCCCCGATGACATCACGAATTCCCCATATCGTTGGATCCTCCTGAAAAGCGACAGTCGGTCAATCTATCGCCAGCTTACAACACTACAAGGCATCAGAATGGGGGTACCTGCCCAGGTCAACATTGACGAATGGCTCGATAAAGCCTCACCGCATTTCAATCAGGCCCTCTACCAAGCCGTTTTTCACTACAAACCTCGCATAGAGAAGGGGGAGAGACTGCAGATTTGTCTCGCAACGAATGACATGCAACGAGCAGCATGGCAATATGCGCACCGCTCGCAAGTCATCCTAGACGGAACATTCGGCATCAGCAACAGTCGCTTGCTTCTCTTCATAGCAATGGGTGTCGACGAGAACTGGAGGGGGGTTCCACTCGCCTTCTTCTTGTTCTCGGCCCCCACCGGAAACCAACAGACATCCTCTGGGTACGACACAAAGATACTCATTGATTTGCTCCAGTGCTGGCGAACAACGATGTCTGCATCAGCCGAATTATTTGGATATGCGGGCCAGGAGTTCCAACCTCTGGTTGCCATAACCGATACCGATCTGAAGGAACGTGGTGCCCTCCTTGCAATCTGGCCGAAACTCTGGCTTCTTCTGTGCAAATTCCACCTGCGCCAAAGCTGGAAGAATCATCGGGACCGCACACTTGGTGCAAGTGGGAGCAACACTCACAGAGATGTTGCAGAGCGCCTTCGTCGGCTTGAGGAGGACCTAGTCAAGACTGTTTCCTTTTCTGAAGCTCGTAAGCTACTTGCGGACGAGCGTGAAGATCTTGAACATATTGGTAGCTCCATTGCGGCAAATGGAATGAAGCACATCGAGTATCTCACAAGCTACTGGACCACCGAGAATCTCTGGGCAAGTTGGTCAGATTATGGACGATCTGTTGCTGCCACCGTACTGGGGTGCACTGTCGAAGGAGTACTTCCAACCACCAATCACCTCGAAGCCTTCAACCGTGTTCTCAAGCGTGACCACCTACGTCGTTATCAGCGTAATGGACGCCGCCTCCGTGTGGACGTTCTGCTGAAGGTTCTGGTCAGTAATGTGATCCCCGCGATCTTCGAGACACGTCGGATGGAGGCTGAGCAGGCAGCACGACTCCGGGCTATGTTCAAAGATGTGCCCCACGATAGCAAGGCCAGTAGACCCCAAGGCAAGCCCCAAGACAAGCCATCAATCGCATACCTGGTCGCGGATGCAGACCGTGATGCACGTGCACAGCTATTACTCACCTGGGGACAGATGGGCGCGCCAGAGCTCAAGCTTGACAATTCAGGCTTGGTCATGTCATGTTATTCGTCGATTGCACTGGAGACAGACAAGTGCCCTCAAAAACATCAGATCAGCCTCGATTTCAACGGTCAAGTCACATGTACTTGCCTTGACTTCATCGAGCGAGGCGGAGCCTGCAAGCACATCCGTGCAGCACTTCAGTACCTCCAGAACCTTCGCTTGAAGGGTACTGGATTTCTTTCTCGACTTCCAGCAATCCCCATTCCCGGATCAGTCACTGAAGCACTCGAGCTACTGGCCGCCGCCCCGCCATCTTCAAGCACGATCTCATCAGCCCTGTCAAAGGAAGGGAATATGACACCTCTCATCTCACCTGTTGCGAAGGCAGCCGGGGTGATTGAGGACCTGCTAGATGGCGAGGAAGACTGCTTATCGTCATCAGATGACGACGGCAGCAGTGACGAAGGGGATGACACGGACTCCGAACATGAAGATGTGATTCCTATCAGTAGCAACACCCCCGGGGGAGACGAAGACAATGACGACTTCGTAAGTTGTCAAATTACAAAGAAACAACTGCTCACCATGAAACAGAGCACCCTAATCCGATCCCGGGACCCACATCTCGCGCTCTCAGAGCAGGTCATAGCACGAACAATGCGTGAGCTTTCGCAGATGGCGCCAAAACTTGCGGATTTAGAGAAGACACTGCAAGGGCACAGTATCTCCGTCGAGAATCGCAAGAACGTCGATGCGGCGTTCCGGGTCATGCGAAGTTTCATGCAGACTGTCGAGGGAATGCCACTACGGGGGAGCTCTGCCACACGTCAGTCGGAACGCGAAGAAGGCATGGATAGCCGGAGCGGTACCTCAACACCACGGACACCAACTGCCCTTGACACAGCCCAGTTAGCAAGGGTCATGCCAGCGACACCGGAAACGCGCAAGAGGTTGTTGAATGCATCGCCCGAAAGAGAGCAAAAGAGGAAGAAATCTTGGGGTGTCGACTGACGAGCGGACATACTGACACGGCTGTGTAACTCGGGCCCAACCGGCGTCCAACAAGGCTTCTTTTCTCATGATCTTAATTTGTACCGTTTTGCGATAATCCATTCATAATCATTGAACTTAACGGTCAAAAGCCCGCTCTTGAGCCACCGCCACTTGGTCGCCGCCATCAAACGCGACCACACGACCACAAGCTCACCACAAGCCATACCGATGCGATCTGAGGGGTCGATGGGATCTGAAGAACGAGCGACTAAGCCGCGTATAGTAATTTCACGTGACTTCCCAATT
>MPVS01000196.1:0-46316 GCA_001931775.1 Fomitopsis pinicola
CATCAGCAGATCGTGCAATTTGTCTGAGAGCGTCTGGGGCGTCTGTGACAGATCCCCAGATCTCACAGACATTCAGACATCGCGTCTGGGGTCAGTAGATTCATTCTGGCCTCAGATCTCACAGACGGCTTACAGACGGCTTACAGACGGCGCACAGACGGCTCTCAGACAGCACCCAACTTATGGTAGACACCTCTCAGATAAATCACAGACGATTATTCGCAAGATAATATATTTTAGTATCTACTACATATGTGTACGTAGCAATGACTGAAATGGCCTGCAACGCACCATTCGATGCGGGCGCGGAGGGGCCCGTTGAAGAACAGCAATAGGCGTGAATGAATAGCGAAGCGATAACCTCCTTGTCTGCCTTCCCTCGCCCCGATTGCTGTGCATGCGCTTCGGATGAGGATGCTCATGCTATAACAATGAAAGGTCAGCGAGGTCCAAGCAAAATATACAAGCAGTGTCGTACCATTTCAATCCGACCTACAAGCATCACAGTTGAGCTCGTCATTGAGGTCGCGGCGCCGCAGGGGCGCGTGAGTCGTGCCACAGTTAGAACATTCGGCCTCCACCCAACGGTGTTGAAGCTCTGAGTACTCGACTATCCGTTGTTGACCGGAGTGGCAATAGGGCGAGAAGAGCGTGCAGCCGAATGAGTGCGCAAGCTGAACGATGGTGACTTTCCGTTGCCATTGAGCTGCGACGAGGCACTGCCACCGCACCCCAGACGCGTCGGGGTGATGGTGCGAAGCACAACGCAGGTGAGGTGGGACAGCGAGCATGATGGCCGTGTTCGTGGGTGCAGATCTAGACGCGGCGCGGTGATCCATACAGCACAACACACGCATATTGTATGATGGCACCAGTTTTGCGAACTGTGCCGAATCGAGGACATGCGGGTGTATGCAGCAATAGGATAATTAGCCATGAATGATATCATTTTAGCGGGCGTGCTCACCGGTTACGTCCAATCACTACTCAAGAAGCAGGACGGCGACGGCCATCCATTGACTTGAGGAGTCAAACTGGCCCAGCAAGCAGCGCCGGAATATTCTCAGCAAGATGGGGAGATATGCAGTTAGGGCGCGCACGGACGATTAGCAAAGGTAAGATGGAAAGAGCATCATGTTGCAGTTGTGGCCGCGGGGCTGCGGGAGACGGTGCACTAATCGATCGGGATCTACTGAGAGTGTGTCATATTGGCGCAGACGGGATGCAGTATATGGGAATACGCACCGTTGAAATCCCCTCATGTGCATACAATTTGAAGGTGGGCGAAGGGGGGAGCAATGTCGCGAGGATTGCGGCGGCGAGGGACAGACATATGACAGTGCGGTGCCAGCGAAACATGAGTCAACAGGCGCCTAGCGTGCCGGGGAGTATCGGCCAGTTTAGGGTAGCCACATTGTTGCCTTCTCCGCCACTGCGCTCGGGCAATCTCCGACTCCCGGAGCGCGGCCAAAGCACGGCCCCCACTAAGACACATCCGCTTGCCTACATATGTCTGCTACCTCGTCGCGGGCCCACTACACGGCATCTTTGGACTGCGACACAACACAAATTGGGAGCAAAACGAGAAGCCCTGCGGGTCCTCGTCCGCACCCACAATACTCGTAGACGGTGCGCTAGGCCTCGGCGCCTGTCATGAGCGGGTGGGCAAACGAGCGGGCGGCAAACGGGTATGCGGGAAAACGAGCGAGAGAACGAGTGCGCGGGTGAACGGGCAAGGAAATGGGTGGGTAGACGAATGGGCGGCCGGCCAGCCGAGAAAGGTGCAACACAGACGACGACCGTGAGCACAGCAGGGCTAATGCCCTGCGTGCTGACATGGAAGACAAATGGGCAGCAACGTAGCCATGCGGGTGAATGAGTGAATGAGCGGGTGAGTGGACAAGCGGGAGAGCAATTGGTCGGGCAGGCAGTCAAGTGGGCGAGTAAGAAAACAGGTGAGTGGGTGGGCGAGCGGATGGGCAGGCGAACGAGAGGATGGATGAATGAGCGGACGGGTGGGCAAACGAGCGGACGGGCGGGCGAATGAGGTGATGGGCAGGCGAAAAAGCATGCGGGCAGGCGAACTAGCGGGCGGGCAAACGAGCGGACTGGCGGGCGAACGGGCAGGCAAACGAGCAGCAACATGCACCATGACCGTGAGCGCAGCGGGCCGAGGACGATGTCCCATGTGCAGGTACGGCCAACGAAGGGAGGTGGTGTAGGTGTGAGAGCGAAGAACGGCAAGCGGGTACGACGTCCAGGTGTGTCTGACTCACTTCCAGTCCACCAGCCCAGAGGCCCGCAGACCCGCAGACCCGCGGTATCCGTACGCAACGCATACTCGCTCAGCGGATTTGGAACCAGGGCGGGTACGGGTAGTACGTACGTATAAGTCCCTGCACAGCTGCTAGGTGTAGCATATGCATACATTCAAATGTAATAGTACGGACAATATGACTATATATTTACTATCAAGTACTAGAACACTGGCTCTGCAGCGAGTTTGAGGCGCCTAGTATTGGCAACGTGCCGTCCCTTCTGCGCGCAGACCGACAGGCCCCACAGACGATCCACAGACGTGACAGACCTGGCAGACGCGCCAGACACCGCCAGACTTTTTCGCACTTTGCTGATGCCTTCGAGCTGCGGATTGGTGTTGGAGGCTTCGATACAAACTCTCACACAGTCTACTGGATGCTCATTCAATAATTATCTTTCTCCAGCAATGGTACCAAGACCAGGCTCGCCTCAGACTGCTTCGCATGACAGCAGCTCCAGTTCTAGATCTGGTTGGAAGGCCGTAGGTGTCAAAGTCGAACAAAGGAAAGCGCCGGCACCTGCATACAAGTGCGAGATTTTTGGAAACTTTGTCGAGCCGAAGTCGAATATCAATGCCTTCCTCGCTGAGTTCGCACCGGCCTCGACTCTACCTCCCAAGTGCCCCGACAAGAGTTTCAACGCGAAGATATATACTGGTGGCGGGAGGGAACAGAAAATGCGCGAGCAATTAGTAAGTAACGGACGCGGGGTGCATGACCGTAACTGATGAGAGTCCGGGCTTTTAGGTCAAGGGACTGAAGAGCGTTGTACGGAAGTTCCCGGCAGCCAAGCGGTTGAAGTTCCATGACCTCAATCGTCAAAAAATACGCGCTCCGTATGCTATGTGCGACGACCGAGCGAATGCGCACAGGGTAGGCGTCTGCGCTACACTACCGGAGCTCGACGGTATTCCTCCCCTCGCGCGCTGGCGCAACCTCGCTTTGGTGTTCGACATTCACTCGCGTGCCGAAGACGACCCGATGGCCAAGAACTCCGTAGTTCACGAGGGATGCTTCCAGCGACTGATGCAGCTCGCGCAGAATACCCTGCTCGCACAGGGAAAATTATACGTTTTCCTCGTCGGGATCTACGGGAGGAGGGCACGGCTCTACCGCCTCGACCGTTCTGGCGCCATTTGCTCTCCGCTATTCAACTATACTACGGAGCCCCATATCCTCCACGACTTTCTCTGGCGATTCGTTCATCCCAAATTCGACGGATGTGTCGTGCTTGGCGATGACCCAGCCGTCAAGCGGGGTACTCGCACAGACCGTTCCCTCGTGCAAAAGCTCGCTGAGCAGTACGACCCAGAATACGAATACACTGCCGAGTCCAGGAAAGCCATCCGACGAGTCACGGTGACCCAGGACGATGGCGAGAAGGCGACATACCTCGTCTACAAGCTCATCCATACGGATGCCGACTTGTCCCGCGCGTCGACAGTTTGGGAGGCGTTTGCGCTTAACAGTGACGGCGAGACTACGGGGAAGCGCGTCGTCATCAAAGAGGCCTGGCAAATCACCTCGATTCCGTCGGAGACTCTCTTCTACCGCGATTTGCAAGAGGCTGTGGCGGCGTCTGCAGAGAGTGGTACGGAACCATCTCTCTCTGGGATCGTCAAATTCGAGGGTTGCAATGACCTGGGTGCGCGCGAAGTCGAGACATTCGCCCACGGAATTCCTCGCCCTGGGTATCGAACCATGCAATGCGAGGGTAGCAATGTTGACGAGCGAAACTTTGTGCGGATGGTCTTTGGGACGATCGGGACGCCGCTTACCGAGTTCGAGTCGACGTATGAGGTTGCCTGCGCGCTCCGTGATGCTATCGAAGGTATTGAGATTTACTACTGCTACGTTGGCGCACGAGGTGCTCATCTGTTACGCTGCATCCATAGGTCACCGACAGGCCTACCAGTTAGGGCTCATTCACCGAGATATCAGTGTCGGCAACGTGATGATGGAGATAAAGGCCGACGAGACCGTCGGTGGCTTCATACACGACTTGGACTACGCGTTCAGCTGGAAGCGTTTCTTGGCTGATGCCGGTTTGCCCGTTGATCTGGAGACCTGGGAGAGATATGTTCGTGAGGAACACAGACGCGTCACTCGGAAGAGGAATGGCCAGCACGATAAAGATGATAAGTCGAACAGAAGCCAGTCCTCGCTTGGCACATCGGAAAGCTCGGCGCAGGTGAAGAAAAATCGTGCTGCTTCCGAGTTCCACGTGGATCCTGCATTGCAGCAGGCGCAAAAGGCCCAGACCGTACGAGAAATCGGTCACTGTCCAGGGCATCGATGGTAACTAACGTTCTCAACTTGAAACAGGGCACCAAGCGCTACATGGCAGTAGAAGTGCTCGACGTGGATGAGCACCGGGACACCCACGAAGCACGACATGACCTCGAGTCTTTCTTCTGGCTATTCGTCTGGCTTGTCCTGCGAAATGTATCATGCCATACCTGCGGACCTTGGCCTGTTAAAGCTGAATATTATGCGCTCTTCGAGTGGAGCAGCAACAGCTGGTCAAAGCGCCATTTTATCTCGGACCGTAGGATGCAGATCACCATCGAGCATAACAAGCCGCTCACGACGCTTCTGGAGAGCTTCCGCCAACTGTGCAAGACGAACTACAGGAGCGGCGATGAAAAGGAGGACGTAAGGTGGATGACGCACGAAGACGTGTTGAAACTATTCCACGAGGCGCTGGAGGATCCTACCCAGTGGCCGGACGACGACAACGCCAAGATGGAACGGGAACCTTCGATGGAACCGGCGTATTCCCCAGGCTGGGACTACCAGTCCAACAGCACTGCAGCCCTCACTACTGCAACCAACCATTCGATTCCGGAACAGGATTTACCACCTGTACCGATCCAGGCGGAAGAGGTGCTCCCGCAACCTGACGCTGCGCCAACCGCGGACGTCGAACCTCAGCGCAACCCGACTTCCGACGGCGGAAATGCCGACGCAGCTGCCGCACTTGCTGAGGAGGAAGCCAGAGCTCGGGCAACCAGTCGGCCGGTGCATGCCATGGAGACTCGCGCCCGCGCTGCAGCACGGACGCGGGCGGCGCAGGCTGCAGGTGCTGGTGAAGCTCAGCAGCAGAGGAGGAGTGGGCGCCTTCAAGGACAGAAGCGGAGGCATGAGCAGGAAGCCGGCGTGGTAGTAGATGGTCTTGGCACGTCCCGGCGGTCGAAACGTCCACGGACGGCAGCTCCGAGTCGTCGGGCCCGGGGGCCTCAAAGGAAAACACGAAGATTATAAGACAGTCGACGTCGCCGACGTACATGTAACATCCTTGCGCCACGATCCCTTGTATTCTGACGTGTGCCACGTCGGTCTTCCCGCAAAATTTTTTGCTCGTCGCTGTCCTTAGGAGTGCTAGGGATCGTCGATGTAGTACCCGAGTCCTCGAGCCGGTCACTGCACCTCAGTAGTACTAGTGGCGTCCTCAGCTGGTTGCATTGCCGCTGTGTAATAGTGCGTCTCTTCGAACGATCTGCATACTTGTGAACCAGTTACTTGTGAATTCATCAATGACTACCGGGCTCACGTATTCTTCTATTTCGACTCCGTATATGCGGAAACTTTGCAGTTGGATGCCGCTCAAGGCTGACACGGGCCGCCCGCGGCCTCACTTGGTAAGCATCCGAGTTACAGCTACGACGCATGGACTTGCGGCATACACGAGACACAACCCGAATGGCACAGGTATTGTCACTGTGCAGACACGACGCCACACCGAGACTATGATGTGACGAGTATGTGCGGCCTGGGTGGACTCAGGAGGAGAGGATCCGGGGGGATACGGAAGTGATCTCAGGCTGGCGCTTTGATCTGCTGATTCGGAAGTAAGTCAGTCTGGAGATCTGAAGACTGGCCGAGGCGGCCGGCCATGCCACGCCCTGCTGGTTGTTAGAACTTAGGCTACTACTAGGTGCGCCGTATTTTCTTTTGACTCAAATGCAGTATACGGTCAGTCGCAGACGGTGTCATAAACAAAACCTCTATAGTGAGTTAATTGATACAAGGCATTGCCCGCGCCACAGAGAAACATGTACGTGAGGAGTGTTGGTCCGTACTACTACTACTAGTCACGTATACTATCTAGGGGGGTACTACGTAAGGTAGAGGTGTATGCATGCATATGCCAGCTTCAAGTTCCGACTAATCCTCCGACGGGCTCCACGGGTACTGCCGCCCATCTCAAAGTCCATGTTGTCTGTACTGCTCATTTCCGAGGTGATGCTCAGGCTTTGCACCATAGTTGTCCTAGACATACTGTGACGTGGGAGTGTGTAAGGAGACACAGGCTGATCGGCAGTGCACTGTTCGTCGGAAGCCATCTGGGACATCTCGATCTGAGGTCTGAGTGTCCTGGCTATCTGTATTCCCGTCTGGCACGGTGTATACCAAGATCCACTTACTGCGAGCAGTACATCTTAGCTTGAGTCATGCACAGAGAATCAGAGATGATGCGGCACCTTGTTGTAATTTCTGACTCAAAAATTCGACCGCCGTTGTGTTAGCTTCCAGCTATTACATATGCACATGATATCAGTACAAATAGAATATTAAGTACGAAGGAGACGCGTGATGTAGGGACGTGAGCGCTTCCGCCAGTAGTCGCGCGCCACCATGTCCCGCCTCGTCATCCTCGGTCGTCTGCTAGCCGCGCCCGCTGTGCTCGTCCTTGCGCTCCCCTGGGCCATCTCATACGCTAGAAACAGCTACGCAAGAGGTGGCCCGCCAAAGCCTGTTTCTCACAATTCCAAACCGCCTCTTCCGTCACCTGCTGTCACAGATGTATGAGACCCCGGGCCCCCGCTTCACCAAGTTATGCGCCAGCACGGACTCCGAGCGGCTGCATCATGGGCGAGTTGAACCAATTTCTGCAAAGCGTGGTGGCCTGTAGACGAAAGCGCGCAGTCGAGGGGCGACGAGGCAGTGGCGCCTGCGTCGGGCGCCGCCCGTTACATAGGACATCTCTGTGCTTTTGACCACTGGGTGCCCGAATCAGTCGGGACCTCCCTACCTCGCCTCTGCAGGGGCGCCATGCATGCTCTGCTGCTTGGTGTAACCGCCATTAAGGGTGCGTCCCGACCCTCCTTCTCCCGCCCATTGTCTTCGCACCTGGCGCCCGCCGCCACCGTCTCTTCCTCCATCGCTGCGTCTCGACCCTCCGCGTCACCTTGTCCTTGACCACCGCTATTGTCACCCATCATCTCACCCGCGCTACCGCAATGTCACCCATCGCTCCACACGCCTTCCACTAGCACTGCGCCGCCTTGTCGCGTAGCGTTTTACGCGCCGCGCACCTCGCCTTGCACATACCCCTTGCGTGCGCCCTCTGAGCATGCCGCGCAATCGTTTTGGGTGAGCCATAACACTCCGTGTCACCCGTGTGTACTCAGCCCTGGAACTTGGCCAGGTTGCGTACACGGGCGACGCGACCAGCCGTCGCTCTGCGCCCTCCCCTGCTGCCGAGGTCGCCTGCCACCGGTCGCTCTCATTTACGCCATGGATACAATCACCGTGCTCGCGCTGTCCTACCGCTCCATACCTCGTCGTACCCTCGTTCGAGCCATCTCGCAGTGCACACCTGCACCTCCGAACCTGACGCCAGCCCCGTTACTACCGGTAGCGTCGCTTGTATTCGACCCCTCGTGTCACAATAGTATGGGGTTCATAGGGCTCGAAAGTTAACGGCAGTGTATCCGCAACTCCCCATGCCTGCCGACGCCAGCCACCAGTCACGTACCACCACGATCGCGGCCCCTCTGTCCACAGTCTGCGAGTCACCCCTTTTCATCCACGTATGTGCGCATACACCCACCTACACACCAGAGTCTTCAAGCCGGCGCCGCACTGTGAGAGAAACCCCCCCTCGCACTCCACGCCGACAGCTCAACCAAGTCCGCTGTGTGCTTTCATGGCCGCGCTGGCGTGTTCCCAGCCTTCGAGAGGGAAGCACAATGACTCTGAGGCGAGTAAGTACGCTTACAGTGCACGTGTGCGAGTGCGATGTATGCCGGCGCCTACTTACTCATAGCCCACGCCACAAGCGCATCGTGCAAAGCCACACGCCTCACAGTCGCATAGGGATCAATCCCTGACTACAGCGGTCAACGACCACAACGGACAACGCCATCAGCGACGAAAATCCCAAGAAGGGCCTCTCAAATAATATTCAATACACTGGCAGTGAGTACCTCGTTTCGTCCTAGCGGCGCAGACATTCTGCCGCAGTCAGCTTCTCATAGTTGAGGGACTACATCGACCTCGCATGTGATCGCCAGCTCGCCGTCGTACATACCCTTGTGTGGGTCCAGGTAGACGTGGTGCTTGGGCTGCATACTCTTGACTTCCGACACACGTATGATCACGTACACGTTTTGGGGAGGCTGATCCGCCCGTGCAGCGTTATTGAATCTTCGCGCCTACGAACACCGGGGTTACTTGGTATTCTGGATGACGATGACAAGGACGTCCGTACCATGTTCAACTGAGCTGCGCTCATGTGGAACGGCTCATTGGCAACGCTCGATGTCGTCTTCACCTCCAAGTGGAATGTGGGCCAGCAGCCTGCCCATGCTTGCTTCTGCTTCTTGCCGCACCAAAGATTTGTGAGGACACCATTGCGGTCCACATAGCAGAAGTCGGCGATCGACGGTCCGTTGTATGGCGAAAATCCGGGTACTTGGCCACGCAACTCACTCGTCCAGTTCCTCTCGGTGAAGTCGGGCCCAAGAATGCGTTGTAACATTTTGAATACCTGAGCATACGGGGTTGAGCGGTACCGGAATGACTCTGTCTGACCAGCACTCACGTATAATTCGCCGAGCACGCCGTTTGCAGGGTCGCGGTCATCGCTTCGGGCCGACCGAGGGTCGACGCCATCGAAGTTGTCTTTCTGACCAGCGCCTTGTGACGGTGAAGCGGGTGGGACCAAGATCGGTGCGGCAACCGACGCCGTGTCTAGCAAACGCATCCTAGAATGGTCCAGTGTGGACCAACGCCGCCTATGATTGCCTCCATCATTCAGTGCTGCGGGATTATGAACGCGTCGCGTTCTATCTTCAATGATTGGCTCTGCATCTAGTTCTGGCTGAGCAGGTGGGGGCAAGCGGAATACCGGGGCGTCAGGTCTCAATCCTGGAATAACCCTCCCACCGTTGCCCACGGGCCGATTCTGCTCAACCGCAAGCATGCGTGCCGGCTCTACAGATGTCTGAGGTGGCGGTGGAGGCCGCACTGGCGTCTGCAATGGCGGTGAAGTTCGCAGTGGCGGTGAAGTCCGCAATGGCGGTGAAGTCTGCAATGGTGGTGAAGGCTGCAATGGTGGATTGTCACTCTGTGCGCCGACGGCCGCAAGGTCTTCCGGCTCGTAGTCCGACTTCTGCGTTGTCTGAGGGATGCACGTGCTGAGGTCAACACCTTCATCATCCAGGTAAAGCAGCAAGTCATCCCACGGCATCGTCACGAACTGCAACAGCGCGAGCTTGTCTATAGCCACGCGGTCGCGGTCTCCGAGAAGACTGCAGATCTCTCGGTCGCGAGTCCGCGGCATGGCCGCACACGCGTTTGAGACGTAGAACGTCACGCGCTCGTCTGTCTCGTCGATGGAGACTTTGACGTCGGACTGCACTTTGACGGTCTTGCCGCCGAGATTCCACATGATGATGATCGTGTCGACGACGTAGATGGAGATGCTCTGCATCTTCGTCAGGAACTCCACCTGTCGGGGAGTTGGACAATATTGGGTGAGGTGCTGGACGTATCTGAGTATGGCGCATTGCATTAGCCCTCTCAAAACTATCATAGGTACGTGTGGATCATACTTTTCCATATACTCAGATCTGTGGCTATACAAGTTTGTAGCCTCCTGATCGAAGATCTTCGGACCGAGCGGGATTGACTTTGCGACGAGGGATGCCTCAAGCATCCGTGGTGGATGGGGCCAGACATTGCTCTCGAACATCGGTCGGAGTAAACCGAGGGTCTGCGCGCTGGAGAATGCCAATATGGGTACAGAATTGCGGAACTTGTCATTGCTCTTCCCTCCCTTTTCAGAGATGTAGAATTGGTCATAACGCTGCAGTCGGACCTGTTCCTTGATGTACACCGGGAAAACAGGGCGTTCAACCAAGCTGAGGAGACAAAATTGCGATGCGGGCTTCCACGCGATGTATGTGCTTATGTTGACCAGCATCTCCTCGATGATCTGAACTGTGTCCTCGGTGACCGGGCTACCTGCGTGCGCCGCCGTAAATACGATGAGCTCGCCTACAAGGACTTCGATGGGGGCGTTCTGTACTCCGAGCTTCCAGACAAAAAACTCTTCCAAGTCAGCATATACCGGTTTCATGATGAACTTTGAGCGGAGTGTTGACGGTCCGTCCCAATATACGTCGGCGAGAGAAACCCAAGACGCGGTTAGACGCTTCCGTCCGTCAGGCGGCACGAATATGAGGGGATTCTGGAAAAATGCACCACTAGATAGAACGTGTGAGCTGCGCTAGCAGCCCCGAGACATAAGAGCCCACTCACCGGATAGCTTCTGAGGCCTCGACGAATCTGGCGTTCAACTGTTGGTACACTCCCAGAATTGTCTTCTCGTCCGCGCTGTTCATTTCTTGCAATCTGAATAGCATGGCGACCCACGCAGTTGCATTCGCCTCCATCGTGACCCCGATGCTCGCGAGGAACCCCCAACCTAGGTCATCGGGGTTCGTGACGGGAATGAAGTTGAGGCAGGATGACAACGTAGGTGGGAGCCAGGCCAAATTTCGCCGCCTCAACGCTGTGGTGCGCAATGGATGAGCAATGCCATCATCGCACACAACCGAAATACCGGAGAGGTCGGACAAGCCTGTGGGAGAGATACTGGCCGAGATTTGCTGCCAGAACGCGCGGAGCACGGCTAGAAACCCCACAGTGTCAAGGTGACCCGCCATGGAGTATATCTCAGGCGATGGTCTCCCTGAGATGATACGAGGCGACGTATGGACTCCGAGACTGTCCTGCAGCCATGAAAGCCAGTAGCGATCCTGCGCGTACGGCTTGATGTAATCCTGGTGCAAAAACTTCGCCTCGGGCGGCAGCACATCGCGAAGCCTGACCTCGCTGCCAGTCCTCTCCGGGAGGTCCATGTAAACTTCGTCACTAGTAGTGACGCGCCCGTCCTGATCCATGACCTTGAATTTTGTCGACGGATGCGGGACACCCTCCTTGTTGCGACTCTCGTAGAAGAAACGAGCATAGCGAATGAGTGTCTGCAGCGACGCTGACTGGTTAGACTGGAAGAGAATTTTGGTCGCGATGAGGGTCGGGTCCATGAGGCGGACACCGAGCGCGAGGAAAAATTTGTGCCTTGCCGTATGCTCCTTCACGTCGTTTGTGATGCACTGAAAATCTACATCCTGCGTAATGTCCAGGTGAGACATGAAGACGAACTGCCTCGCCTCTCGCGCGGCGCGCCATGAGCCGTCGTTCAAAGGAAGTAGTCGTAGCTCGAGTATCTGTTTGTTGAATGCGCCCCTGCTTTGAGGTACGGCGTTCAGGTAGGTGCAAACCATCTCTTGCCACTGATCTCCCTGCGCACGAATAGTATCTGCGCGGTCCATGAGTGCAAGACCATCGAGGGCATTCTGTTCAGAGAGCGGTTTGACACCGAGCTTTGTCAGGTAAGTTCTGTCTCGAGAGGCGTCGTACACGTCGGATAGATAATGTACGCCAGGAAGGTGTTGTGGAGGGATGAGCGGCTCGGTGCGGGTGACGCGGAGACTCTTTGGTAGGGTAACAATGTCCCGAGGCTGTCGGCGACACCCGTCGGAGGAGAGCAGTACTTCACTCGTTTGGAGTGTAGCTATAATCTTGTCCGCAATGATAGCGAATGGTGGCTGAGCGTGGATCGGAATGAACCGCACCCAGGTAGACCGCAGGACAGGATATTGTTGGAGCTGCTCGACGGCACGCATGAAGACATTGCAGATGCCGTCAAAGAGCATCGAATTCCATCTTGAATCCGATATGATTCCTTCTCTGCTAGAGGGCGTCAGGAAATCGGCCTGTACAAGAAACTGCCCGGCATCAGGAAATCGGAGTTGGCTACGCTGGGATTGTACTTACGGGTAATCCGTATTTAGCCACAGGTAGGAAGGCATGGACGAACTGATCGCCAATCTCTGGCTCCCCATCCGCCGACACTGGAAATGCGAGGACGATCTCGCTCTCCCGTATGCCTTGCCGCTTCGCTTCTCCGGGGTAGGTCGGCGTCATCTGCTTGAAGACGAGGTACCTCGAAGTTGATATGCACCGCCCGTTCTCGTGGCACTCTAGTCGGACGATATTCCCGGGTTCATCCACCCTAGAAACGGTGATCCTGACCGCTTTAGCAGTCGTCCCTCCTTTCGTCACTTCAATGTCCATCGCGCGCAGTCTTCGCAGGAAAAGCAGCAACGTTGGGTGAATGTTCTGAAGTTCGTTGCGCAAGTCGCTGATATTCAGAGAAGGCGAGATATCCAGGCGGAACGTCGTCCAACCGGCATCGATCGGGTGCAAAGGGTCCCAGATGGGGTTGATCATCCCGAGCGGACCGTTGCGGTCGAACCGAAATGTGTATTCGCGCGACGCGACATGAACCCGTTCGGCGACGGCGAAGACAGCCTTGAACCCTGCAAAGGCCTTAGCACACGGAAGTTTATATGATGGGCGCGTACGTACCTATACCCTTCTCACCGATGTAGTTGTCTGACCCTGGCTGCTTCTTCTTCGTGCTGCGCCGTACATCACAGATAGCTCTGACGTTCTCCGCCCGGAAGCCCTTCTCGTTGCATCTGATGACAAGCTGATGGCCGTGGAGGCGCAATTGCAGGTTGGGGACTACGTGTGTCTCGTAGTCATTGTCGTCGGCGTTCTGGATGAACTCGAGGAGGAAGTGTGTCTTGGTGTTGTAGAGGTCGCGCGACAGGCTATATGCGATTCATAGTGAGAACCGATGGCAGTCAGAGCCGCGAAATTACACACGTCTCACAGGCCCTTTCCAGTATTCCTCGCAGGGATACCACTACTGGATCATCGCGCAAACGCGTCTTATCACCATCACCCAATCCATGGTTCTTGTTTATATCTCGGATGAGGTCCATCGTACTGTAAGCCTGAGGTGGGAGGAACCGGGTGTAAAGAGGGAGAACACAGAGCAGGAGAGGGCTTCTAGGGAGGGCGCGTTGCTCGTGCCATACACGTTGCCGCTGGTATATTAGGTTCAATTGGCATGAGCCTGAGAGACAGATGAGACCGCCCAGCTGCCTTTGCCGGGAGAGTCACTGCGCGC
Source organism: Fomitopsis pinicola (assembly GCA_001931775.1). NCBI lineage: Eukaryota > Fungi > Basidiomycota > Agaricomycetes > Polyporales > Fomitopsidaceae > Fomitopsis > Fomitopsis pinicola. Next base: position 13,654 of record MPVS01000196.1, read on the forward strand.
CACAGGCGCGTAAACGCGTCACGAGACTGGTGTGGGCGGGAAAAGAGAGCCGAGCCCTTAGGCGAGAGCTAGTCGCGAGGGACAGATGGTGTGGGCAGGATTTGACAATCGTCGAAGCCCTGGGGTTGCTGGAGTAGACAAAGAGGAAGCTATTGTAAGGGACAGCCAACAATATGAAACTAGTAGAGTGGCCGTATGCGAGTGAGTGCGAGAACGAGCGACGGTGATCGAAGACGAAAGCGAGACGAAGTACCGAGCTCAATCCAAGAGCTTGCGAAGTCGATGGAAGACACTCACTGCACGTGCAACTCTCGCGTTGCCCGTCTGTACGGGAGTTTCTGGGAGGGGAGTTCGAAGTTTAAGGAGAAGAAAGGTGTCCATTTGAGGGCAGAGGCCCTCTCTTTATACATGCGTACCGTAGACAGAAACTCCGAGACAGGAACGCAATCAGAAGCCCAAGTCCGAGTCTGGAACATGAGAGAACGGAGAGAAAGTGCGACAACCGTGAAGGAAAACGAACCAGCGAACGGAAAGGGAAGGAGTGTAACCTTAAGGAGAAGAATGCCTACGTCATAGTCACAGGAGGCACCCGCCCGGGTGTCGACGCCCGCCCTCTCCCCGTCAGAGTCCAGCGAACGGTTGTTGACTCAGCGCGAGGTCGCAAGAGACTAGTACTGGGATCTCCTATCCGACTACAGCAGAGATCTCGAATCTGAAGCAATGCACCTGGGAGGTGGGCAATGGGCATCCAATCCCCTCGTGCATTTTCTTTGGAGACATCATGTACCGTGAGTATGAGTAGCTCCAACTCAGAGGTAACAACGTTGGTTGGAGCAGATGGAGTACTTGGGTTATCAAAACGAGGTCAAGACATGATCCGTACAGCACCAATGTTGAAGCTTTCGCACGTTCGCCAGTACAACGGAGGGGGTTGATTCAGCAACACCGATTCGCCACCTCAGACATCCTTGTGAAACGTGTTGACAGACAGTCGCGTCTGTGGTGCCGCTTTCTGTCGAACAATCTGTGGGTCCTCGGGCCACGAATTCGAGGACTAGCGTGCTCGGTGGGGTCTCTGCACGATCTTCAGCGCCACCGTTGAACTGAGACGTCTCAGGGATCACCGCACCTTCTGTGTTTGAGGGCATGTAGAATGCGACAATATATCATGGATTGCGTTTGCGTGAGGGTCGGCGGCGGAGAAGAAAGAAAGCAGTGAACCCGGAAGTTGAGGAACGCACTGGTCAGGACAATGGATACGGACTCACCTAAATACCTGAGGTTGGTGGCCAACCTTCCGCAGTGGCGGACAGACAACAGCACACTCAACTGGGTGACCTAGCATTGTGACCGGAGGATAGCACATCGTCTTGTATCTATCTGCACATGCACGGATCGACGACGTGAACTTACACACCCGCCCGATACGTGATCTGTAACCCGTCTGACATCCTATCTCTGTTTCGGTTAACTTTATGTTAAGATCAACAAACATATAGGGCCACCTACATACATATGCGCCATGCTGCATCGTCCCAGTGAGATCCCCGCTGATTTTCGAGATGCTTCAACAGTATGGCACAAACAGAACGGGCGATCGACCAGTGCCACGAGCGAACGTCTTGAGAACGTAATTTCTTGTTCTGAGCTCCGATCATTTGATAGAGTTGACTGCAAGTGAACAGCTAATCCTTGTCTACGCCGTCCTATTTGGGTCTCTGCTGGGTTCACTCAACGTCCCGAGAAGGTACATGTGCGCGCATCCCCACCTCCCATTATTCCGCTGGTGGCGCAGGCACTACCTATGGATCGATGTCGACGTCAATACGCTTCTACATATGAACAAGAACAAGAGCACTCACAGTCCGGACGTTCATCCCTGATCAAGCTCTACGGACCATGACGTACAGTAGCTACACATATTCCTAAGGTGGGTGGTCCGACATTGCGCCGCAGGACTACGTCATTATACTAGGCCAGAGTCGAAGCCCCCCACCACAACCGGTCTTGCCAGCAATGTCGGCTGAGTTGCGTGACAGACGGGCACTCGGGATGATCTGGTGCTAACGTGGCGAGGAATGAACCCCGGCGGCTTGTCCAGCCATCGACGACCTCACGACGAACGCGTAGAGGGTTGCAAGAACTAACGCAGAGAATACACGTATCGTGTCGGTACGAAGTGCTGCAGGGACTACTACTCTGTGGCTCTGGCGGTTGGGATGGGGCAGAAAATAGCGAGTGTACTGTCCACATGGGGCTTCGCCCTCCACGATGATAACGGGAATCAATAAGTAGCCATCAGCACAGGAATCAGTACCACTCGTCATGCACGCCCACAAATGTACTGAAACCAAAAACGCCCCGGCGATCAACCTGATAGGTCTGAGCCTGAGAACATGGCTCATCCTAGTGCTTGCAAACAACGTCAGCCTGCATGGAGTCGATCGTGCACGAAACCACGCACGGTACGGTACGTATACAATTGAGCCCGATGGCATCGTCGATGTTATGGACAAGGCGTGCCGCAACAGGGGGACGTTCGAGCACTCACGCTTTTCCGACCGGCCGAGGCTCCAGCCACCTCCCACGTCAAGATCAGTCTTAAGGCTGGCCGCGGATCATTGGGCGGTGATGAGAAAACCCGGTGGCATGAGGCGCCGAATTGGTTGTCGCCGTAGTACGTGTGCACCGGGTCGCGGTCGCGGCGAGGATTGCTTGGGAAGCGGGGTGAAAACATCGGACTGTCTTGGGACTGCCCCTGACGAGTTATTGAATGTCGCCAGGATGGCTGCCAGGCAGGTTGACGCTGCTTCCAGCCTCGTGGCGCCAATTCGTTGGGAAATTTGTCGCGTCGACGACCGCCGACCGGAAACGTTGATTATGTGCCGGCGACATCGACCACCCACAGACTGGATAGTTCCAGGATGATTTCTTCCCAATGGTATGTGTGACGGGTACACAGTAGATTCTGAGCCGGTATCTGAGCTGGGAGAGGCCTAATCTGCGAAGGAGTACTGAAGGCCCTGTGGATATTCATTGCCCATGCAATCTGCCAGTGCGCCTGAGACTAAGAGTAGAGATCAGTGGCTTCTACACGGAAAGCTGGACAAACGAGACTGATACAAGGCACAATATATGGCATCCTGAAGGTTCTGAAAGCAAACTCGCGTGTAATTTAATTGACTTTACGCGGTGCCTCGTTCCCGAGGCGGACGTGGCGGATATTAATACCTCTCTCTTGAATTGCTCGCTTGCCCAAATAGAAAATATCAACGTGTCATCATGGAATTGGCGGCGTTTCAATCCATGCATGTCTATGGTTCGCAACGCCCTTCGAACGCACTCCGGACGCGCCGTTGCGAGTGCCACGCACGAAGTCGAAGTGACACACCCTGGAACGGGTGTGTTGTGCGAGTAGCCCTTTAATTTGTGTCGTGATTGGTGCTGCTTACGCTAGTTGCAGCGCACATGAGCATGAAGAATGAAGCCATGAGGAGGCGAGACCATGAGGAAGAGAGGCAAGAGAGGTCGAAGCCAGGGTGCCTTCTGCCGTTGCGCACAGATCGCGATCTGCGGGCGGGCGCCACACGAGGAAAGGCGATGACTGCGGCGAGTGCCGAGAGACTATAAAAACCAAGACGGTCCCTCTGCGCTCATCCGTTCGTCTCCCACGTTCTCTCCTTAAACTCGGCGGCCTTCGCGCGTTCTCGTCTCTGCCAGGCCGACCTCACATTCATTCCCCACGCACACACTCACTTGTTGACGAATACATCCTACAGTCACCATGTTCTCGGCCCTAGTTGCAGCTTCGACCCTCCTCGCCGGCGCACATGCGCTCACCCCCAACAACATCATGCGCCGTGACAACGCGCTCACTTCGCTGAAGTATACCAACGTTGGTGGTTCGGGCTCGTACAACAAGGTCACCAACGTTGTCCCCGGCGTATTCCCCAGCTGCACTGTCAGTGACTTCTGCCAGACGGAGAGCACCACGGTTTCCGGTACGTCGTTTGTTGTCCCTCTATCTTGCCCTGCTTTTTTTCCAATATGGTGCCGCGAGGCACTTCGTTACTCCGTACGACGAGGGCCTTTGGAGCCCTGACAATGGTGGGGACGCGTGATCCCGAGCTTGGCTTTGTCAGGACGCGCCAGCCCTCGCATTGTCCGGATGGTAACAGACCTCTCGCCGTGCACGCACCACGGGACATCCGGACGGGGGATGAGGGCTCACAGCATGCACCTTCTGAGCGCTCTGCGACCCAGCCGGAGCATTAGGCGCATATCACGAAGTCCTCGACGTCCGGACGTGCATCAGGCCACCCCCCGCCTGCGCAGCACCTTCTCCTTCCCTTCCATCTTGGCCTGGAGTGTATTGACACCGTCGTTTCCTCACCCGTTGAATGGACGGTGTGAAAATAGCGATATCGTGCCTGCTGCGGTCGAGCGCCATCAAGCCGCGCTCATGCAGCAATCGGGACCGCGTTACATCCTTAATCACGACCGCAGCGGTCCACCGTCGGCTAGCGACCGGCGGAATACCATAGTGATCGGACATTAGGTGTACTGCTCGAGGACCCAGGAACCCTGACAATTGGTGGGGAGGCCTGGTCCTAAGCTCGCCGCACCAGACCCCGCCTTGTCTGGATGGCGACAGGCCTCTGGCCATGTACGCACCGCGGGATGTCTGAGCCTGAGGCCCCCGTTCACGCGATGTCTGTCTGGTAGAGGATAAAGCATCACCACCAACTGTCAGGGGTCCTCCTGCTCGATGCTGTTCGAGACGGGCCGCAGGGCATGGCTTGCGGTAGCACGTACTGAGGCCTCATGTTCTGCCTCTTTGTCCCCTTTCCTGAAGCTTGCACAGTTTCCCTGTACAATGGAGTGCTGACAATCCCATTCTTTAGGTAACCTGGCTCCCTTCAATGATGAGATGACAATTGCATTCCGCGGTCCCATGACGATCTCCAACATTGCTGTTTACCAGCCGTCGACGAACGGATCGTCTGCGACCTGGTCCCAGACCAGCTCTTGGACTGCTGGCGCTGCCGGTAGTAACAACCTGGTCTTCATGAACAACAAGGGCGGAGGAGCGTCCGGTGAATGGTCTAGTACGTCCTGATGCGAACGTGAAATTGCGAATGATTATTGACCATCTTCGCTAGTTTGCGCCGGCGCCAGTCAGTCGTACGCTAACGGTGCATGGGACGACGCGGCTGCGTCCCCCATGTCTGAGGTCATGGCTGGCACCCTCCCCGCGGGCCAGGAAGTGGTGAGTGCCAAGTATCCGTTGACGGTGAATTGTAAGCCTGACCCCGTACCGCAGAACATTGTGACCGCCCAGGCGTGCAATGATACCAACCCCTGCGATGCCTTTACCCGGGGCACCGCCAACCACGGCTGGAAGGACTCCAAAATGTTCGTCATGACCGTCACGATGCCCGACTCTTCCGACACGACGCAGGTGCCCGCCGTCTGGGCGCTGAACGCGCAGATCGTCTGGTCGGCGCAGTACGGGTGCAACTGCCGCAACGAGGGCCCGCAGGGCTGTGGCGAACTCGACATCGCGGAGGTGCTCTACGGCACCAACGACGACCCCAACGCAGCCATCTCGGAGATCTACTCGTTCAAGGGCGCTACCGGCTCTGGCGCGTCCGCGTTCGCGCGCCCCGTCGACACCCCGACGACGTACCAAGTCCTATTCGACGTGTCGGGCGACCTGATCGCCATCAACGAGCTCACCGAGTGGGACTACACTCAGACCGCGGTCACCCGCAGCATCGTCAGCGGCTACGCAGACGCGAACTCGGGCGAGACTGTCTCGTTCAGCGCGAACACGCGCCGCGCCGACAAGCGCTCCATCTTCGGTGCGCACCACCGCCGCCACAACCACTAAGCGATGACCGACAGCACGCTCCTCGCCTGGCGCAGTCGCCGCGGTGGCCGCTGCCGGCGCGGTCGTGTTCCTCCTGTCTATCCCTCATCGATAGCTGCGTTCGTCCCCCTCACCCAAGGCTCCGTACCTCTTCTCCGCTAATCCTTAGCTTCGATTTGCATGTTGAACCGTTGCCCCGGTCACGTACCGTCCTGCATTTTGTTATTCTGTGACTTATGTTCTCTCTCCTTGCGTCATCGTGGCTGCAACCCCAGCAGCTGCTGTGGCGTATCCCTCCTGTGTGCGCCAGTCGCCGCCGCGTGGTGCTTGGTCGCTGCGTCTCCTCCCCTTTGCTAGAGCTGCTAGATGCTGCCCCTCACCTCGCACGCATACACGCGCACGCACTGTCTGATGTTCGCCTGTGTACTGCTGCAGTATATATGGTTGCTTCAGACGTAGATATCCTTTTACGTTTGTGACGCTCGTGTTCTCAATTGATTCGGTGATATCTGGCAATACTCCATCAGGCGGTGCTTGTTCTCGATCCCCTCACAAAGCACAACTAGCTGCTCACATGGCCGGCGGCGATACAATATCCTCTTGATCGTGTTCAGGCCACATCCAGGTTATAATCACCGTGCTTGTACTATCGATTCGTGCGAGCTGACGTTGTCTACTCATATTGACCATTAGCGCGTGCAATCTCAGTAAACTTGTGGGTATGCGTATGGCGAGCAGTGCCGACGTTCCGTGCATGCCAGGCCGCCATAGTCCTGCCGGTAAACCCAACGCCCCCAGAATCGCGAGCGAGAATGAAATGATCAAGTATGCTTATCAGATGTCGTTTCTGCAACGGGTTTTCCACAGTGGAGGACGAGATACACGTCCTCCTCGAATGCTCGGCACAACAGCTCGTAGACCTACGCGACGATTTCCTGCGCAACGTGTACCTTGCAGATCGGCGACTCCGGCATACTCGGGCGACTACGAGTGCGGCGTTTTTTGTGATCGAGGCCGCTAAGGAGCGGGACACAGCTACGGTGCTGGCCAAGTTCGTGCGCGCCCTATTCGCACTGTGCGCAGAGGTGCCTATGCTGGACGTCGACGCGGTCGATGTTGGCCGGCAGCCCCAGGATCCCCTTGAAGATGACAGTGATTGAACATGCGCGCGCGTTCATATCATCCTACGTCGGGGCGGAGATTGCGAACTGTATCTCGGACACTAGGATACCCCTTCGACGGGTACGTGACATTGCAAATCTGGCTGAGTACAACACTGATGCGATGGGTAGTAGCGCATGAATGATCTATTGAGCACGGTAACTCTGATCATGTTGCGAGGCTGCCCTTCCTTCTTCTNCTGTGTGAACGGCGAGCGATATGCGTGCACGACAGTCACATAAAGGTGTCTTGAGATGTAGTTCCTAATCTTTTCTCCGGAGTGGTGATGTAACTGGACGGGCGTAGTCTCCCGTAGGCAGACTCTAAACACAACCTTTTTGAGGGGGGGATGGGCGTAGTCTCCCGTAGGCAGACTCTAAACACAACCTTTTTGAGGGGGGGATGGGCGGTTGTGTATGAGGACGGGCGCGGCTGCCACTGCGTGTAGATACGGGTGGCAGTCGAACTACCTATCTCCTCCTCCTCCTCCTTTCACTTTGATCTCAGACGCAATCAATGTGCAGAACAGCGATCGAAAAGATCTGTGGAGATTTCACGCGCTCAGAGACATCGCAGGCATGCGACTTTGTGAACCACGGAGAGGAATCTTCATCAATCAGACCAGTCGCAATCGACCATCGTCCGCATATGTATAACACAGTACGTGTGGATGGTCGGCCCTATAGGCATGATCAGTCATCGAGTGCACTCAAACACTCACGCTCTATTCTCAGTGAAGGCAGTTGCGATTGTACAGTACATTGATATTCTCGGCGTCCTGACCGTTGCTCAATCGTCATCATCCCAGTTGCCCGCTTGTTGGGGTATTTTCGGTCCGCCGGCGGGTTTGCTCATGATGATGCTGTCCACGCTGAGCACCGAGACCGCCGCCTCCGTCGCGAGCTTTATTGCCCACGACTTGGCCGCAAGCGGGTCATAGATACCGCGCGCGCTCGCATCCAGCGTGCCATCGGTCTCCATCTATGCGTCCCATGAGTTTCACAGCGTCAGCAGTGATATCAAGGCACGCACCTCGACGTCTACACCCCAGGACACCCCATCGGCGGTTTCGTGCTTTGCCCACAATCGGCTCACAATCTCATTGCCCGCCGCCCCGCCGAACGCATTCTCCGCAAGCGTCCTCGGCACGACCTCCAGCGCGCTCGCCCACCGCCGCACGCCATGCTGCGACAGGCCCTTGAGCCCCGCGCCATACGTCTCCACCCTCCGTGCGAGCTCGAGCTCCGTCGCGCCCGCGCCGGAGACGAGTCGCGCGTCCTTGAGGAGCGCCTTGATGACGTTCACGCCGTCGTCGACCGCGCGCTCTAGGTCGTCCAGCCGGTTCGCCGTCGCGCCGCGCAGCACGATCGTCNGTTGAGGCGGTTGAGGTAGTGGAGCGCGAGCTCGCCAACAGTTGAGCCGGCGATGATGACCTTCACGCCAGATGCAGCGATCTCTTGGAAGATCTGTGGATACGCCCATCAGTAAGGAACGCAGCACACGAGATACATAACACAGACCTTTTCGAGGTGCTTCTCCTCTCCCGAGGTGAAGTTGAGCATCTCCTCCGCGTTCTTGAGCAATACTGTCCCCTTCGTCTCTGTTTGCGCGATGTCGAGCCCACATGTGAAGACCGCGACCTTCGCCTTCTTCAATTTTATAACCATGCCTATATAGCTTGATGAGCAAACATTGCAAGCCACCCTGCAAGCATACTCACCTTCCGGTTGCCGTCCAAACACCATCCCGCGCACGACCTGGCTCCCTGCGAGACTGCCACCCATGATCTTGACCACGCGGACGTTATCTACGTTGAAGTTCTTCGGGTTGGGCGGCATGACCGCAAGCGCAGCCTCTGCAACCAGCGCTGCGAGGGTGTCCTCGTAGCCATACTGTTTTGACGCGATCGCAGGCTTGAGTGCGGCCGCCAGGCCGGATTGCGTGGGTGGCGATTCGAGCGAACGAGTAGAGAGGGCTGAGGGAAAATTGTAAGAAGGGGACCGTCAGATGTGTGATAGTTTACACGCACTCTCTAGTTCCGCCAACGCCTTTCCGCACGCAAGCTCGTAGCCCCTCACGATCTCGCTCGGATGTAGACCCATCACGAGCAAGTGTTCCGCCTTCTTCAGCAGCTCGCCCGCGAGGATCAGCACCATGTTTGTCGAGTCGCCCATCTCGGACTCCTGCGCCTGCGACGCCATGACCAGTAGCTTTGCCGCCGGATGTACGACCTCGATCTCACGAATGATGGTTGCAGCATCAGAGGTAACAAACAATTTTCCTAGGTGATTGACGACGAGTTTGTTGCGCCCTGGGATAGGTCACGACGTCGTTGAATATGGAGAAGATTGGGCGCGGTTCTGCGAGTGACACACCATTGGGGCCGAAACTTGTCCGTACCAGATCTGAAAGCTCTGCGACTGCTTGTATGTTCCTGAGAACGGCATCCTCGATGCCTTGTGTATGATTAGAGGTGTATGATCTGCTCCGTATATGCGTAGACATACCGGAGCTCATTTTGTAGCCCTCTTTGAAGAGCTGCATGTTGTTTGCCTTGGGAACCTTCAGCGACATCTTGCCCGATCTTTTCTGCCTTCGGCAGCCTTTTCAAAAATTGGTTGGGTCGCGAGGATAAAACACGACCGGATGAGGAAGATGAAAAGGAAGGAAGGAAGGAGGAGCCTCTCGGACTGACGCGCAAAGCGCGACGCGTCTGTAGGCGCCCGTACGCGTTCTGCTTACTGACCGTCACTTTCGTCTGAGGCCACATTCACTCATCCCGTACGTGCAGCTTGTCTATGCTCAAAAACTTGATTTCATACGATATGCAAGGGTGGCTACAAGATTTACTATGCTACCATCGATAGCGCAGTGAGAAATGTGCTGGCTGAAGCATGAATATGCATGAATGATTCGAATGCGCACATTTATGTATGTGCGACTGCTTGAAGATCGTGCGACTGGTGCGTTCATTGCGATGATCTCAGGCTTGCACTAGTCATTCCCTACTGACGAGGCTTCAATTTCCTGCCAGGGCCTACGTGTCCCCGCCCCAGTTGAAATATCTTACTACACGCTGCCTATCAATTACCCATGGAGCGAGAACGTGCACATCTTGTCCGACAGCATGCCCTCATGCCGTCCACCGAGGCCAGAGAAGTCGGCCTCGATCAGTCCTTGCGGGCAAAGAAGCCTCTGCCGTGACAGACACCGGCCGTGTTCTTTCTCGTCGAGCGAGCATCTGACCGCGGCGTGGAACGTCACAGCAGGGACAGGACGCCATGCTATGGCGCTGGCCTGGGGGCCCCATATAAGGGGGGAAGTGAACGTAGGTGTACGTAGCCGCCACCGCTACTCTCCGCCCCGTGTACAGAGTATCCAGCTCGATCCCCGTGTCCGCCATGCAGCTGCTCACGAAGGCTCCACTCGTCGCTCTGGCGTCTTCTCTTGCTAGCCTTGCTAGTGCGCAAGTCTTGAATAGTACGGACGGCACTCGTAAGTTCCTTCGCACACTATTACGCGTGTAGTGCCTCATATAGCCTCTGGTAGTGTTCTGGTTCAATCCCGGCCTGGGTGCGTGCGGCTACACGAACACCAGCGACCAATATGTAGCCTCCGTCGCTGCCGGAGTGTTCCAGGGCTACCCGTGCGTCGCCCCGTCGTATACATGTCGTAGTTCCGCGCTCATGCTTCAGCTCACCAGCGGTGCGACTACGAACCCCAAAGAGTATGTGTCCTCTACATCTTTGCGCAACAACCGCTGACCGACCGCTTTTCCAGCAACCCTATCTGCCAGCACGACCTGACCGTCTCTTGTACGTCACCAGTGGCTCCTGCGATCTGTTCGGTACTGACCGAGGATCTGCAGACAATGGCACGAGTGTAACTGCGCAGATCGTCGACTACTGCCCTGATTGCTCGGACACATACGTCGGCCTCTCGCCGGTGGGCTTCGAGGACTTTGCGTCCACCGATCAGGGCATCGTTGATAATGTGACGTGGGAGATTGTTTGAGCCTGCGCACTGCAGGACTCATATGGACTGACTTCGGCGTCGTAATTTCTCTCGAGACATTCTGGACTGACAGTGATAGGAGACTGATTTTCACCGCGGCTGATGTATACAATATGTGTGTACCGGACATCTTGGGAATTAAACGTTAAACATGCAGCTATGTTGTACTCCACTAGACTCAGCTGTATGACCGCCCGTGAATCGCGTTGGGTTGTGCCTCTGGCCGCTACGCAGAGGGGCGGATAGTCACACAAGACGCTGCCCCGAAAAGGTCGACACATACGCCGACAGACTGGATGTCTGTATATTTGCACAGAATGTATTTAAACGAATAGCGTGAAATGATGAGGAAGACACTGCAGACAGACATGGCACCAGGCACATTGGCAGTCATGCACGCGTGGGCACATGACCGCGTAGATGACGTCGTCCCGCGCGGCGGGGAGCGCGAGCAGCGAGCCTGAGCCTCACTCTGGCCATACGCAAGCCATACGTACCTGTCCAAGTACTCGCTCTTCAGACTACAACACTCCCGCCGCCTTCAGTGGTCTGACGGCTCTCTCACCGCTATCTACCGCCCTCCCCCTCAAAAAGGTCGTACTATCTAGGATCTGCCTAGAACTAACCAGTATCAGGATGAGTGGCTGGTTAAAGGCCCCCTTCCACTTCACCTCGACCCCCGTCTCTGTGCTGGTCGTGCTCATCTATGCTATCATCTTTGCAAGTGTCTTGTACACAGATGAACTCTACAACGTCCCCAAGAACACCAAGGGCCTCGACGTGGATCGCGCATACGCAGACTTGCATCAAGTGAGCGTTTTTATTCAGGCATTGTATGTGTGACAGTGTCACAGAAAAGTGTCTGCTTTTGACATATTTTCACTGCAGTTCGCGCTGCATTGTCGCACCCAGTCGCTGGAATATACTGGCTGACCGTTCGCCTACTTACAGATCACCTCCCGTCCGCATCCATACTTGTCGCACGCCAACGATGACGTCCACGCCTACCTCCTTTCCCAGCTCGAGCCCATCGCAGCGCGGCACGATCACGTCCACCTCTCAAACGACCTCACTTCCAACGCATCCTTCGTCGCAGGCGGCGCCCTCAAGGGCCAGACGCCCTACGGCATCTACTTCGAGGGCACGAACATCCTCGTCAAGATTGACGGCACGGACACGCCCTTAGCCGATCCCGAGAGCGCAAACGATGGTGTGCTTTTTTCCGCGCACTACGACTCGGTGTCCACCGCGCCGGGCGCGACGGACGACGGCATGGGTGTCGTGACACTCGTTGAGCTCGCCAGGTATCTCGCAGAGCCCGAGCACCGTCCCCGCCGCACGGCCGTGTTCTTCTGGAATAACGGCGAGGAGGATGGTCTCAATGGCGCATATACCTACTGGAAGCATCCGTGGTCGAACCTCACGAGCAGGTTCATCAACCTCGAGGGTGCAGCGTCCGGAGGGTGCGTGCTGATGCCGTGCCAACTGCGCATGCACTGACGCTCCGCTCTGTAGGCGACCTATCCTCTTCCGCTCCACGTCGCAGGCGGTGACACGTGCGTACACGTCGAAGGATATCTCGCATCTCCAGGCGGACGTGCTGACCGGCGACGCGTTCAGGCGCGGCGTCATCCGCAGCGGCACGGACTACCAGGTCTACTCCGTTGGGCTGAAAGGTGCGTGCACCCCGCCTCGGGCGCCCGCAGGCTGACTGACGACGGGGACAGGTGTGCGAGACCCGATGCAGGGCCTCGATGTCGCATTCTACAAGAACCGCGCGTTCTACCACAGCCCGCGCGACTCGATCCCCGGTATGGGCTACGGCGAAGGGAAGAAGGCGCTCTGGGCGATGCTGGAGACTGCGCGCGGGGCGGGGCTTGCGCTCCTCAACGACGATGCGACGGCCGATGATGACGGCTCGCTCGGCGTATACTTTGACTGTGCGTGGGTTTCGCTTGCGCAGTAAGCTGACTGACCTTGTGTATGCAGTGTTCCGCTCCAAGTTGGTCATATTCTCGATGCAAGCGCTCTTCGTGGTGAACGTCGTGCTGCTGGTCGTTGGCCCGATCATCACGGCCGTTCTCCTTGCCCTCGTGATGGTCGCAATGAAGGACAAGGACGGTGGGTGCTATGAATTGCATGCTTTCCGGGTGGTTGTTGACATGCTCTAGCCGGACCTGTGACGGAAGGCGAGGGACCTGACAACAAATGGCGCAGCATTAAGAAGTCCAGTAGAGACATACTCGGCTGGGGCCGGTTTTGGATCGCGCTCATCGTCGGCATCCTGGCTCATGTCGGCCTCGTTGCAGGCTACATCAACGTAAACCCATACGTAAGCTCCATTCTGCAAACGTGCTACCCCGAACACTACTGAGCTCAGAACACAGGTCGTACACGCCCACCCACACATCGTACTCGTGACATCCCTCTCACTCGCGTACCTCGCCCTCGTCGGGCCCCTGCAGCTCATACAGCACACCCTACCCACCTCCCCGTCATCACAAAAGCTCGTCGTCCTGCTCGAACACTACTTCCTCACATGGGTGCTCCTCGTCGCGGGAACCGTACAGGTGCACGACCACGCGCTCGGNCGAGGCGGCAGGGAGGAAGTCTGCGCTGGACCTGTCGGTCGAGGACGACTGGGGCGCGACGGACCGTGCGGGGAGGCGGCTCGTGCGGGGCGTACGCTACGACGCGCCCGAAGATCAACTAGAGGGCGCCAGGGAGGACGGCGGGGAGGTGGAGACGGAGCCGACGGAGATCACGCCGCTCATGCATCAGCAACGGGGGTCGTCCGAGCTTGCGGACCACAAGTACGACGAGTATGGGTGGTGGATCCTGCAGATGGTGCTTGCTGTGCCAGTTGTGGTGACGTTGCTGTTCCAGCTCGAGTACCTCCTGCTGCAGGCGCTGATGAACACGCTCACGGATGGCAGCAGTGTCCTGAACGGTGAGTGGTAATTGCCGTACGAGCGACAGATGGTGACTGACGTGCTGTTCTCGACGATTTGTGTCAGTGTATGCGAGCCTTTCTGCGGTGTCCCTCTTGATCTTCCTGCCGGTTACGCCGTTCGCGCACCGGCTGCACCATTGGCTCACCATCGCGGTCCTGGTCGTCTTTGCGCTGACATTGACTGCTTCGTGGACGACGTTCCCCTTTTCTCAGGAGAGAACGTACAAGGTATTCTTCCAGCAGCAGGTGGAGATCGGTACACCTTCCAGCGGCATGTCTCACCAGTCGCCTCTCGCCTTCACGAGCCAGGGTGCCGATAGCGGGATTAGCACCCATGACTCTGCAGACTCGCTCAGCTCTAATGTCCGAGTTTGGACCACCCTCGCTGGTGTGTCCGGCTACCTGAATGACCGTATCGTCCCTGAGCTGCCGTCGTCGTGGGGCAAGGACGTCCAGTGCGCGCCAAGCGCCTTCCGGCAGGGTCTCACGGAGTGCAAGTGGGAGAGCGAACTAGTGCCCATGCCCGGCGGCAACCGTACCGACGGGGACGACATCCGGTGGCTCGACGTCAAGACGATGCGCCTCAGCGAGGCCCACGGGATGGTCTTTGTGAAAGGCACGAACACGCGCGGGTGCAGATTGTACTTCGACAGACCCGTCAAGTACTACAAGATACACGACATTGAGTCGGATGGTGCGAACGCCACGGCGGCTAGCGCATCGGGGGAGTTCCTCCCCGGATACGAAGTGCCGGAGGGGGGCGTCAAGGAGGTCAGGCTGTGGAGCCGGGAATGGGAACGGGGCTTCCTCGTTGAGGTCGGTTGGGACGGGGACGGGGGGTCGGACAATGCGTCAGCGAATCAGACCTTCGAGGGGCACGCGGCGTGCGAGTGGGCGGAGTACGCAAGCGCGTCGGAGGGCGGCAGCTCACCTGCCGGTCGGACGGGGCTCATCCCCGCGCTGGAGGAAGTGAAGGCGTTCCTGCCGCTGTGGGCGCAGCCGACGAAGCTGACGGACGGATTGGTCGAGGCCCGGACGAGGTTTGCGTTGTGAATGGGTGGGGGCTCACTGTGTGTTATTGCGTTGATGGACGGTCATGGTGTGGTTGTACGATGTATACTAATGGTAACTTCTATAACTTTGTTGTACGTGTGATTGGTATTTGCACTCTAGTCTCGCATGCTGGTTCGGCTCAAGATGTCCACCGGTCATTGCATTTCAAAGTCTCTAGCAGGTACGTCGCCCTCTTTTGCGTATTGAGTATGTGAAGTGCCACTGATCGCCTCCGACTGTCGGTGTAGATCACCTCACTGAGGGGTACCTGTGACTGTGTGTGCGTATTGAAGGTCGTGCCTCCTCAGTATACCGTGGCCCGTGGGGCTCTTGGACTGCATTGCTTTTCACATCACCATCAGTATCCGGGCTCGCTTTACTAGGTGAGTTGAAGGACTCGCTCAACAGTTCGTCCTGTGATCGTGACCAACCAACTCGGACATTTGACGTTGCAGCCTGAGCGTCAGTCTATGCTGGCTACTCGCTTGTTCCACACAACCCATCGAAGGTGTCTGTCCTTGCACCACCCTGTGTCATGAACAGCCGCCGCGATCATGGCCCTGTTATGCAAGTTTTGCCAGGGCCGTCAGCAAGGGCGCCCCCAACGGCGACCAGCATATAGAATAGCTGCCCAAGTAACAGTGCAGCAGGCCGCTGCGCATACATCCGCCTACCCATCCCTCACTCGGTATCATGTTTCGCTCACAAATTGTCGTTGCGTTGCTGTCGCTTGCCGCGTCGTTCTTCTCAGTTGTGGACGCTCAGAATTCGAACGGCAACGCCACGCTGGTCATCTCCAATGACGACGGTTGGGCGACTGCACAGATCCGTGCCCAATTCGAGGCCCTGTCCGATGTAAACTACGATGTGGGTATCCGATGTTGTCTCAACGTTCGAATGACATTGTTGACTCCCATCTACCACGAAGGTCATCCTATCCGCCCCGGCAGTGAATCAGTCGGGCAAGGGGTCACAAACCACGACGCCCGAGGTGCTTACCACGCCGTGTCAGTTCGACACGTGTCCCGTCGGCTCCCCTGCGTTCGGGTTCAACGCTAGCGATCGTAAGTTTGGCTGTTGCTCTCACCGAAAACGCTGATGTGTCGTGTTATTACAGCTCGCCTGAACTATGTGAATGCATACCCGTCAGCTGTTGTCTCTTACTCGCATACAATATCGCTGAAAACGATTCTAGGGTCGATTCAGCAAACTATGGTATTCAGGTGCTCTCTCCTCAGCAATTTGGGTCTAGCCCTGATTTCTTGGTGAGCGGCCCAAATATCGGACGTACGTACTGCTATGTATCAGTTTGGTGAAGTGTAGGCTGACATGTCCATTATGCAGCTAATATCGGTATTTTCACCCAACTGTCTGGGACCGTGTAAGTGCATTGATGCCGAGAGCGATGCGCATGACTCTTATTACGAGGGGGGTAGTGGGGCCGCCTCCGCCGCCTCTCTCCAAGGCATCCCCGCGACAGCGTTCTCAGGCGTCAGCGGGGCGCAGGTCTCGTACACGACCCTCACCTCCGACCCCGACGCAGAGTCGACGCGCTCCGCCCGCATCTACGCCGCGCTTACCGTGCACTTCGTCGACACGCTCTTCAACTCCGGCGGCCCAACCTTTCCCCCGCAGGTGATCGCTAACGTCAACTACGCAGCGATCGGCGAGTGCAGCAGCCCGGACGACTACAAGTGGGTGTTCACGCGGAACCGGAGGGACAGCAGCGCTGTGGATGTGGAGACCTGCGGAAGCGACCACCTGCCGAGTGAGACGGAGGTCGTCCTAGGGAAGGGATGCTACATCAGCGTGTCCGCTATCAGCGCCGTGACGAAGACGGATGTCGACGCGACCACGCAGGCTGCGGTCTTAGCCCAGCTACAAGAGCTTCCGTTCAGCTGTTACAATTGAGCGTGTGCATGTATGCTTGTTTCTGTTAGACGTCTAGGTGCCACCGGAGCCAGTTGTTCTGTACAGATCGCTAGTACCCTGTACACGTTTACTACCATTGGAATAACGGACGATACGAGTATGGAGGAAGCGCGTACCCGTACAAGACACTGCGGCAGGGCCGTATTTACGATTCTGGCAGACGGTCTCGAGCCTCTGAGCAAGTATTTTATCAACATGATGTTACTCGCTGACTCATGTGATGTAGCTACCCCTTCATGCCGGTGGATGCAAACGACATAAATACCGGAAATCAAGATAATCACTGAACTACATTTCAATGCGCGTCACTTTGAGATCGTATCATTCACTTCAATGTTTCCGAGGTCTAGCATATCCTGGGAGGGCTCCACAGAGAGTATTCCCCGGGCATCCCATGACCGGAAGCACCTCTTCAGACCCTTCGCAACCACATCAAGGTCATGGCAAGTCTCCTCTTCGGTTTCCGCCCGCGAATATACACCAATCACCACATGCTCTAGCGCGGGGAATTCTTTCGCCTCGAGCGATGATAGCACGTCTTCAAAATCCTCGTCGCCCTCGATCGCGTCATCCTCGTCCTCGTTGATGCACCAGTCCACGGGGATTCTGAGCTCGACTTCTTTGAGGGAACAGCCCTCAACCTTCTCCAAGACGTCAGCGATGAGTTGCAGCATCTTGTTCCGCCCATCATCCGCCGGTTCCTCCACGGAACGGAAGTGGATTATCACCTTGGACAGTGACTGCAAGTTCTGTTCGCTGTCGATCAGATCCTTCGGCGGCCAGGCGCCTATTCATAGACAACCTTCAATATGGTTTTCGAGGCAAGGGGGTAAAAGTGCTCACGGAGAGGGAAACCGACGAAATCCAGACTCTGGAGCGAAAGACAGGCTTCGCTGAGCATCTCGCGCACGGCGTACTTGATATGGTCGGTGTGCGTATCTCCGCTATTCCAAGGGTGGAGGTGGAGTCGTCCGACCTTCAGCTCAGTGAAACAATCATATACCCCGAGAACCTTCATGAGAGTAAACGTGGAATACTCTTGAGGATCGAGATGGAAAATGGTACACGAGAAGGTGTTTAACTTGAAGTGGGCGCTGCCTTTGTGTTTGAGGTCTGGCTCCGTCATGCTGGCGACATCAGCGTGTGCACCTGCAGCCTTCGTGCCGGGAGGGGGTTCCAGCTGCGAGAGGTCGAGGCTTGAGAGGACGTTGAGATGGCGCAGCATTTCCCACAGTACTTCCCAGCGCGAGGAGTATCCGCTCAAAACCAAAGTCGAGACGTTGGACGCGAGAGATGCCTGGGATAGCGACACTCTCCGCTGGATTTCTCCCAATGGCCTCGTGGTGTCTGTGACGGACCGTTGCATGCCTTCCGGTGTTTGGATACAGACTTGGGTGGCGTACGGACCCACAGCGCGGGGACCATCCTCAGTGCGAGGGTTCGGCGCACGTTCGTCGAGGTCTTTAGCGCTCAGGTCAGCAGTGAGAGAAGAGAGGTGGCTATGATCCAACGAGCCTGTAGCAATCGCTTCTGGGTGAGCCGTGGCATCTTCTTCAAGTAGCAGCGCCACTATGTAAAAAAGAATGAGCGAGGGTCATTCGGGCCACAATCTTCGGGGCACGTACTGAGCCTGTCGATTGATAGAGGGATGGGGCAAGAGACGGGAGGAAGGCTTTTTGGAGGTCTTATAAAGCCATACTTGTACTGTAGGGAGACACTGCCACGCACCTGTAGAATAGGGAAAGCACGACGCTTGCACAACAAAGCGTACACCACGAGTGCAGGCCGATACGAACAAAGCGAGTTTTGAGTCCAAGAGGTCGCGTGTGGCGGTCCGGGTTGTCCCGACGGGCAGAGTGTCGGCCACAGAAACTTCAATAATCTGGCAGAGATCGGTTCGTCGCCTTGTAGGTTTGCGGGTGACGGGGGCCAAGTTGAACGGGCATACCTTTTTATCTTGTGAGGATGGCGCGCTAAACAAGTTGTCGCAGAAGCATCATTTCCAAACTGTCTCAACAAGAGAAATACGCACACATATCGACTACAGCTACATACGTTCAAGTGACGGCGTTGCCATCCTGCTTTCCTCTGTGTGTGGTTTGTATAGCTTTCTACGGCTGAAACAAGTTCGTTCTTGCTGTCGACGCATCATGGGACTGAATATCATGGTCACCATCGCCCATTGGCAAGCTTTATGATGGCGAGAGAATTCACCAACCCACCTCCACCAGTACAAGATAATGCCCTGGCCCCTGGGTGTCACCTAGTATGCCCCACCGTGAGTGACGAGCGAATGGCAAAGATGTGTTTCAACATTCACCACACCTGATGTGTGTACATGGGCTGCAATATGAATGCATACTCAGAGATCAGCGTAACCGGCGAGGGGTCCATAGACTCCGCGGCCATGGCGAAGTTCGCACGGCCGCATTCTACGCGGTCACGGGATCCAACGGTACACCTCTACTGACAGTCAGGAGTACATCCCCGGGCCATTCGACTCGCCGGAGACATGCTTCCCTAAGTCAGCTTCTGCGCCGGTGTGGCTACTACCGCCAATGGCACTTACTGGGCGATCAGGCTACCTCCTCATATTTGCGATAATCAGATCTGACGCCGTATTACCCAGCGGGATTGAGGGCAGCGACACTCGCACAGTATAGCGCGTACGGTTCCGATTTCATCTACAACTCTTTCCATTTCGGATACAACATGGTTGCATTATACTGAGTCAAATTATCTCATCACGATCTACTATCCATATTGTCTGACGACCGCAAAACACTGCTGCTACGGTAAGTCGCGAACCGAGAAGGAGTAGCCTGCAGGGTATGTGGGTGGCATGTGTGGAATGATTCCGCCCAAAGGTGACTCTGGTGGGGACGGTGGATTCACGTAGCGAGTAGTCACAGTGGCGCCGTGCACACAGGGTGCACACTGTCCATAGCCCGGTGGGCGAAGGGAGTACACCGAGCAAGTGCGTCGAGCAGAATATCGATGAGCAGTAGGAGCATTCCGTTGGCACGGGTTCCTGGCCCGGTGTTGCGGCTTCAGCTTTACACCAAAGCTGGAGCCAACACACCGACCCAGAAACCTTGTATCCGGGCCGGCAACATCTTCAGGTACTATGGTGAACCGTGGTCAGAGAATACGGTGGCATACAGAGTCAGGAACAAACGCACTGTCGCTTCGCTACGTTCCCTCCACTTCCGCCTCCATCTGCTTCAGCGCGGCCAGAAATGCGCCACCAGCTAACTACGGGGTTTCGGAGTGTGTTTCTGGATGGGTGGGAGGGGTGTGCAGCTCGTTGGAGGCCGCAGGTGTGTCGGTTCCAGCTTTGGTGGCGGACGCCGCCCCGGGAGGTGGCGCCGGCGAAGTGTATATATGCAGATCATTTCGAGGCCAGGGATATTTCATGGCAGACAAGATCCTAGACAGAGAGAGTGCGCAGATACTGGGGGGAACTGTAGGTTTCAGTTCGTGGCTCATACATGGCTCATACTGACAGGTGAACCTTTATACCTCAGCACACCCTGGCGGCCATGGCGATGTCAGAATCAGTGGCACCAATTAGAACGCGCAAGACGCATTGCGGTGCCATGATCGTCTCAGGTCTGTACAACAACACCACATTATCAAGATCACCGGTTGCATTCTAGGATGTTTGACGACGAGGACGTATGTTGTTGTGTATCCGGTGGCAAGGTCGCGCTGTGACCCTATGAAACAAGAAAGCTCTGACGCATATGCATCCGATGGCACCCCGGGTTTCCACTCGTGGCATTGAGTCTTGAGGGCACTCGCTGTCGACGGTCGTACACCGGTCTTGCGTCCTGACACATCGATGTCAACAAGCGATTTCATGTATCACGAGATAGACTTGCCTGGTCTTCAACTTCAAGTCGAATCATGAGTTGGCCACGCAGGCTCACTGTTCAAGTTCGGAATGAAAACTTGAACGTGGCGTCAAACAAGCCATAGGGTGAACCACTGGAGGTCCAGGCATCCGACATCCGTATCGGACAGCCTCGAACGCCTCGGGCTGTGGGGTCGTACGCACACACAGCCCGCTACGCAGAGCAGTAGCAAAAGAGGCTTTTACTTCTTGCGTGACTACAATTTCAAACCACATAACAACTATTGTCGAATATTGAAGCTCAGGACGGGCTACTTATTTGTATAGGACTAAGGTTAGGGTTAGAAGGGCGTACCAGCAAGAAAAAAGGCCTGCCCAGCCCGAGGGCCAAAGCAGGACAGGAAAATATTGAGACGGTGCATGAGCCGAAGCCCATACAAACCGCAAGCACCCCCTGCGGACATGGTCGCCGTGCTATGAGACGCCCCTACGGCCAACGCCCCCGATACGTGAAGGGGGACATTCCATCAAGGTAAGTATGAGTTGTTCAAATGGCCGTCAAGTCAATTTATACTGGGCCAAGTGCGCACGGACCATCCAGCGTGTGGTCTCACGTGGTGAGCGCGGGCGGGCCGAGCTGTTCCGATTGAGCAGCTCGGAAGTGTTCGCCTCCCTGGCGAGGGCTCGCGCGTGCCATGTATATGCATATATCTAGCCCTTTGAAGGACCGTCTCTCCCTCACTCCGAACGTCTTCTTTTGGTCTGCATATAGGAGACTATCGCCTAGCCAAAGGTTCAGCGACCGCCTCAAATCCTAGCGCCTGAAGCATGAGGTGCGTTGGGTCAGTCACATCGGTTAGACGAGACACACAAGAAGCTGCCTAGTATGTGCATCTAGGTCACAGTCCCTATGCAGTCGTTGTCCTCGCGACCTGAATGTAGGGGACTATAAGCTTCGCCATCACCTCTTGTCCCCCGCCTTTGCTCGCCCGTCACGACTATCCATCCAAACCCACAGCCTTGCTCCAGATGAGCTTACGCGCCTTTCCACTTCCTCTCAAAATAAACACAGATTACCCGCAGTACCCGACTCCTCTCGCCCTGACAGCTACATGCCGGTGTTGTTTCCTGCGAGTCCCGCTGAATGCTTCGAAGCGACTGCGATGTGCGGAGGAGCCGTAGATACGGCTGCACGAGAGCAGGAATGACATCTTGGACCCAGCGGGTAACCTGCCGTTCCTTTTTTGCACGCTCTTGTGCTCGACGGGACACAGAGCTCTCCGCAGAGTCGCCGATAGATATGATGATTTGGGACATGAGGTCGTCCGGCTGGTACGTGTCTCGGTTGGGCAGGAGTTCCGTGTTGTGATCCTCAGTAAAAACGGATGGTGTTGGTGTCGAGCGAACGCGCATACCACGCTCTTGAGTGCCGGCAGAGTTTTTGGGCCTGGATAGAAACGGTTGCGTGGATTGAGAGTATGTACGGCCGCCAGGTAGGGTGAGCACAACATCTCTGGATGAAGGTAGAATGAGGCGCTCTCCGCGATAGCTACGGCGCGATCTTCGCGCATCTTCCGGACGCAGCTGAACGATAGGGTGAGGCGGAGGGGTGGGGGCAGGCAGGGGCTCCTGGCGAGCTAGAGAACGACCACGAGATGAACTCGGCTGGGCTTGTGGCAGCGTCCGTGACACCCGGCTGGGTAGAGGTAACAGGACGAGTTCATCCCCTGCAACGGAAGCGAGGGGCCGCGAAGGGCGAAGAAGAGGATCAGTGTTCAGATTTCGCGAGGCAACCGCGCCGTTGGGCAATGACTCACGAAGAGCTTGCGGCTGCCTAGTACTCCGCTGCGACGCGCTACGAGACCGCTCGCGCGATGCCGATCGGGAAGACCTTAGGCTGCGGCTAGCAGGAGGCCCAGAAGAGGAAGGGGTGGGATACGAAGGAGGAGGTGTCACAGAGGAAGACCGCAAGGAAGAAGTCGAGGAGGGTTGTCGTGGCATAGTGAGTACGCTGCGTACAACAGGCAGCAGTCAGGCGCGGGACGACGTGCGCAACGTGCACAGCGTTCACCGTTTGATTCGTGCCAGCCGTGCCCTAGCTCATTCGACTGTGTAGGCCTTTTCAGTTCAATTGTTCTCTATGACGAAAGGGGTGACACAACGTACCTCCTAACCTCATGCGTTGAGTAGTTGTCCCCGGCGTAGTCTCTGGTCAACGTACGAGACAAACACGGGAGGCCGGCGCTTGACGCGTGACGGATGGCGACTCACGCGTGCAGCCCAGCCTCGTTTGTACCAGCATCGTCTCGTCGTCCCACCTCAGGTCGGAGTCCGTCGCACTGTCCCTTCTGAGGCCTTGTTGTATCTTGACTCGTCTTCTGTTCGGTGAGTGTTACTTCTGTTTTTCTAGACATGATATAAGCTCGTCCGGGGCCCGGCAGAGTACGTGCAATCGGGGTCGCCTTGCAAATCCAGCACTATGGTAACTGTATTTCCATTCTCGCAGTGTATATGCTGGCTGACTGCTCCTTGTTAGGACTAGGATGATGTCTTGTCAGTAGATTTGCTGTGGCAGAGCGGCCGTCAGACGGGCGCGGTAAAGGATGCGGTGCTCATAGAGTCATGATAGCTGTGAGGTGCTCCAATGCAAATGTGCGTGGTTCTTCCTCTCTGATCAATGCGGCATTGCTGACACGTCTCTTTCATTTGTGGCGGCTGGTTTCCCTCAGCGATGTCTACATTTGGCTCCCAGCGAGAGGAGCAGGACCCCGAGAGAGGGCGCGAAGAGTACAAGTACCGCGGGACCGACCGCCGCGCCGTTCGGTGTAGGCATACATCCGGCAGCTAGCGCAGGCATATGGCAACAGCACGAGCCCACACCTGCTCGAGACCTAGCACGCGTGGAAGCAGCGCAGCTTGACTCGCAGAACGGCCGAAGCAATAGGCCCGCGGCCTTACATTCCGCGCGGTGCGCGCAATCCCGGGGTCGTCGACGAACCAGTTGACTGTGCGTGCCACCGCGACGGTGATGATTCGGTCGCCGTCGTGCACGAGCGCGATCGGCCGGCCAACCTGCGCCTCGGGACGACGATGGCCCCGCGCGACGCGTTCGCGAAGCGGCCTTCCTTGATCCCTACTGCACGATACAGCAGGGCTACTCAATGCCGGGCCGGGAATATCGAAACATGGAGAAGTATCAGCGGCAGCAACTATGCAGGTGGTCACCACTGACCTGCCGCCCCATACCACCGATTCAACGGACTTCATACGCCGTCTGTTGCCCGTCGCAGCGGCGGCTCGCATCCGCTAGGCCCATTCGAGCACAAGCAGCCTCCATCTCCCGGCATCGATGACTCAGGCTCAAGAGCGAAGTGATTACAGCCCGGCCCTCTTGCGCCCTGCCCCATTAACCACGACCACCCCGCGACCTCCCACTCCGCGTGGCGGCACGCGATTTCAGCGTTGTCGACGAGCCAGTTGATCGTGCGTGCCGCGGCGTGGATGACGATCCGGACGCCGTCGTGCACGAGCGCGACCTGCCCGCCAACCTGGTCCTCGAGGGCGACGTGCTCGATGATGGCCTCGCGCGACGCGCCCGACATGCGGCCTTCCGTGACCCCTACAACACGGCACAGCAGGGCTACGCAAGGCAGGGCCGGGCGTACCTGGCGGGTCTATGGGATGCTCGAGACGTGGAGGAGTTTCAGCTGCAGCAATAATTCAGGTCGTCACCACTTACCTGCCGTCCTATACGCCCAGATTCCCAGGGAAGTCCCTGTACCTACACGCCATACGTCATACACCGTCCGTCGTGTGTCGCAGCGGCGGCTCGCGCCCACGAGGCCCATTTGAGCATACAAAGCCTGTATCTCTTGGCGCCGAGGAGGAAGGTCGAAGTGCGAAGCGTACAGTCCTGTTCCGCGCCGCCTCGGTTTGACCACGACCGCGCAGTGCTCGCTCGACACCATAGTTATCCGACACAAAACGCAGCTCGTGACGTACTGCCGCCCACTGATTGTTGTGGGCGTGCGCCCAGCCGTCCTCGTTAACATCGCACTCACAGCGCTCCTCGGTGAACTGGCCGTATGACCCCTACGACGGCTATGCCTTTTACACGCATGGTACCCGCCCGGCGACCCCAACAACTCTACATCTTTTGTACACCCGTTGATGCGCCCTCTTAACTCGATCTTATCCCCGCGTGGTATGTATTTGCTCCGTCCCTCCACCCTCCCATGCCGCGCACTGATGACTGTTCGGCGATGGGCGGCCTACAGCTGTGCTCGCCAATAGCTTCGACCAACTCCCTCTACGACATGCCGACCATGACGTCCTGATCAACGACTTCACGCTTTGTTCCCGGGCTTGCCTTGCTCACGGACGCTGTAGCTTCATGGTCTCATAGTCTACTTGCCCCACCCTGTGCATGCGCGGGTACCGCTCATCGAACGCTGGCGTGTACGTGTGCACATGAGCTCTTCGTTTCGTCAGTGTTGACCACGTATCGTCTCAGAGGCTGTTCGTGTAGATCTTCTCTGTTCCTACGGGGCTTTCAGTACACGAGGTGAACGACTTACTGCTTGTAGACTGTATCGGTTATTGATGCGACCAGAAAGACGGTCATGGTAGGCCACAGCGACTCGGGCATGTACTCGACTTGTATAGAATACTTATTACATGTTGGTATCTAATATGGGATGTCTGCAATGCTTCATGTGCCCGTCAACGTGAGTGTGCTGTCCAATTCAGCAACCCCCGCGTGTAGGAAATCGTAGACTCGTGCAAATACGACTGTCGAGGCGTATGGGTGGGTAACTAGATAGTTTTCAGGTTATGCCGTTCTGAGCCCATACAGTAAGACTTGTGTGCTGGTATGGATCCTTAGCATGTTCAAGTTCAATGGTTTCACAAAAAGCGTCTGCTCTCAAGTTGTCTTTGCTCCGAACGCGGTGGGATGCGCAAATTGCAGTCGAAGCTGGCGCTCCGCGCCAACAACTGGCATGCGCGCGACGAGATCCGTTAGCCACAACATCAGCATCGTATGAATCTCAAGGTTTCGCTGCGTTCATTTGTGTTCATACATGCAGCCTCCAACGAGTACATGGGCACGAGTGCTACTATATAGTATTCTGCTCAATCCGGTGCCAGTTCGGCCGCTGTCACGGCGCTTTCTAGGGTTCTTTGACATGCCTGGGAAGTCCCACTGTGGGACGTCCCAAACAACTCCCACCTCCGTCTTTCCCCTCGACTCGTCGTGTCCTCGCTAGTCTCCCGTAGGCAGACTCTAAACACAACCTTTTTGAGGGGGGGATGGGCGGTTGTGTATGAGTCTGCTTCAAAACGCGCCCGCCATACCGTTCGACTCCCTTCAGGACCCATTCTGTGATGGCCGACTGATGCCGGTGGCTACGGCAGACATGCCGGTGGCTATTCCAAGATCTATCTAAGATGTAATCGGACCGTAGCATATGGCAGTATTGACTGGTCAGCAGTAAACGTCGTGTACACAGCGATGCCCTTAGACATTCCGACAGGCGCAATCTCGGACTCGGATACAAGTCCTGGCACAACGACATACCCCCCTCAACCTCTAGTATACTACCCCTCACCTGCTGGTACACCAAGTCTGACTCGGCACTGGGATGGTGTCCAATGGATTACCTCCCCGCCGCCTCCGTATCCATCATACTATGCTATTTCACCATACTACGGAGAAGGACTCGGAGCCGCATCAGGTTTGACAGCACTATCAAATATTATGACCAGAATACTCACCAAGATATACTGTGCCACAGGCCCCATCCCCCATACCCCCCCGCCACGGTACAACACAGTACATCAAGGAGATATACTGCCCTCCATCAGGACACCTCATGGCACCCCTAGCAAAAGCCGAAAACGCGCAGCTGAGACTGAGAATGAAGATCTGGATAGAGAACCCACAGACTCAAGTTCGCGCCAGCCACTGGCTACTTTCAGCCCGTCAGGCAGGAAGCCCGCCAAGCGTCCACGGACTAAGGGACTCACCATACGTGACCGGCTTGACGTATGTCTGACAGCGATCATTGAACAGGCCGACTGGTCATTCACCGAGTTCTTGTATTACGCCTTCCGGGTCAAGGACGAGCTGGGCAACCGCATCCGCCAGCATTCAAGGCGACATGCCCTTTGTATGCGTCACTTCCTTCAGGGAACCTCGTCTGAAATCAACTTCACCCCGGCTATGCTTGCCGACCAGATGCTACATCATCCGTACGGGGTCCACCAGGCAGGGAAGTTCAAACATGAGGGTGATCTCATGTACTCGACGACGGTGTGCTGGGGCGAGATCAAGTCGGTACGGCCGGGTCTGAGCAGCTGGGCAGCACAAACCGTGATGAAGCAGCTTGTCCGAGAGGCAGACAAGGCAGTCAACCCTAGTAGCGGCTTGCATGCCATGCGGCGTCTGCCAACAGCGGCAAGCTCTCCTAGCGGCAGTGATCCACAGCGAGGACAACTTGGCTGGGCGGACATTGGATCTGTGACATACAAAAACGTCGAGGAGATCGTTCGAAAGCATCAACCACTCACATGGGCATATGCTCTCGCCATCGCAGAGCGTCCACAGACCCATCGGGTGGCAGGTAGTAGTACAGCAACTGCCAGTGTCGCGGTCACTGTTGATCCAACTTCGAGTGCAAACAAACCAGAGGCGACTCAGTCAGCGGTGAGCAATCGGAAATACAGGCCGTCGCGGGCGGTGAGCTTCGTTCCCATGTTGTCCGGGTATGGAAATAAAGTGACTGATGTGCGGATGCTCCCAGGTTGCCTTACACGCTGTCACGTCACTCGACTTCTCTCGGACCAATCGAGCGAACTTACTCCCACTGGCCACTGGCCTCCTTCACTTCGCAATGTCTGCGCCCGTCGACCTCATCCACTACCAGGCCCATATTGGGGCCATGCCATCGTACAATACAATTTACGCCTACCTCGAAAAGCTTGCGGAAGAAGAAGCCCGTTTCATCCGCGAGCACGCAAACAACCCATGCACGGCACGAGTCATCTGGGCTGATAACGTTCAGGGCTATCACCTCCTTCGGGACACTCGACTCGGACGCCAAAGCCAGCTCATATCCGGTATTGCAGCGACATACGTCGAGGGAGTTGACTTTGAGGTTGACGCCTTTGATCTTGCTCGCAAGCGCGAACTATTGGCAGAGAACAAGCGGGCGCACCTGACGATCGAGCAGCTTTTTGATTTCATTGATCGAGAGCATGAGGACATTGTCGGAACCCTCCACTTCCTACGTACTCTGGTCGAGCACATCCCAGAGCTTGCGCAGTACAAGGCCAATGTCTCGGAGCTGTTCCGGACACGTGCTTCGAAGCAGCAAGTACCACTCCATAAATCTCGTGTCCGTTCGATGGCGAGCAGCGGGAAGAAGGAAACGATCCTCACCGAGCTGAAACAGGCTATCCTGGATTTCCTGAAACAGGCTGGACAAACCCGCGAAGCTCACCTGTTGCGACTCATCCTCATCGGCGGCGACGGTCTCACATACGAGCAACTCCTCTTGCTCAAGAACTTCTTGGGCTTTGAGCTCGGGAATGCTGTCGACTCCCTTGACATCATCGAGCCGATTCTTGCTCTTTGGCACACTGGGTGGACCGAGGCTTGTCGCATTTTCGAGACGCACTGGGGTCCCTTCCTCAACAGAGATGAGTCGACACTCGGGCACAGCGCAGGTAAGATGGGGAAGAAGACACCTACCAACCTCAGTAAAGTGGACTACAAGGAGGGCATGGAGATCCTCTCGACGGTGCTTGATGCACGGATCCTTGATTGCTTCCGGTAACGATTTTATTTCTTCGGTTTGAATGGTTATGCTTATGTCGCTTGTCACCTGTAGAGTCCATTGGGATGTTCCTGATCTCACATCGCACTTCGCCAGACTCGCGGAGGCAAAGTTGCTTCCGAGCTTTGCGGAGCTTGAGCAAGTTGCACAGTGCCTCTATCGTGCATACGCAACCAGCCGTGGCTACGAATGGGCATTACACGCTCAGTCCGATCGCGATCGGAAGTCTCAGGTTGCCCCTCCATCCGACGCAGCGGGCTCTCCTCCGAGTCGGGTGCGGGTCTCGTCATGGGAGCAGACAGTGCCCATAGGGCGGCCATGGAATCCCGCTCAGGCAGAGTCCGTATCTGCCAGTCATACGGCGGCATCATGCCCGCAGCCAGAGCAAGTAGCAAATGAAGCCTTCGCAGGTGATCGTGTACTTGCACGGTCAATTGCATTCATGCGCGACGCTGTCAAGCTCCGGGAGTTTGTGTATGCGACATGCGAAGGTGATGTAGGACGGGTATACGAGGTACTCAAGGTTTGGCCAATTTCGCAAGACTACATTGATCATGAAATGCTCAATATCACATAGAGCATGGTCTTCACGTTCGCCGGCTCAACGCACTCGAAGTATACAGCATATCTTCTTGAGATGATCACCAACCTTGAACTCGAGAGCACCCCCGCTTTACGCCATGCTATCCTCAGTAATCTCATCGTAAATCTCACAGGCGAGGCAGGAGCGTTCCAACCCGGTGACCTTATGCAGGAGTACTTCAATCGTATTCTGGAGGCTGTCGTCGAGAAGAAAGGAGGAGACTACGGCGATCATTTCATTCGAACGGTCATCTCGCCTAATCTGCACCACTTCGCGTCACTCCTGAACGAACTCAAGAGCGGTGTGGGACTCCAGCGCCGTTCAGGGCGTCACTCGGCCCCGAGCATGAAGCCCGAGTTCAAGATCCTTGCCGACATCTATCGACACAGCGAGCTCCATCTACGACGACGTGGACGTGAGTACACTGGCACAAACACAGAAGACGTTGATGATTTCCGCAAGGGCTACGAGAAACTACGGGACGGCCGGCTCAAGAAGTGGATTGATGAGTCTCTCTTCCTTCGCCGTGTCCGTGTTCCCATAGCCCCTGCAAGCACCGACACAGCAGGCAGCAGGACGGGTGCCAGTACAGCCACATTTGGAGCTGGAGACCAAGACGACGATGCGGAGTCCGGCGACGAGGGCGAAGGAGAGTTGGAGGGCGAGCTTCAAGGGGAACGACCGCGGCGCTCGCTCGCAGCTGCACGCGTGCGCGATGGGGAGCTGACCTTCGAGTCCCTGGACGTCGAAGCTGCCGAGATAGATCAGCTCCTGAACGGGCCACTGGAATTGTTGGGTGAACACGACTCGGATGACGGGTCCGATCTGGAGGATGTGGAAGAAGGGGTGGTCAGTGGCGACGACTCCGAGTCAGGGAATGAGGAGTAGGCTCAATTTGTACTCACACATGTTTGAATCTGCCACCAGGTATACGGATGCGGCCCGCACTCCGCTCTTCAAGTGGTACTTGGCACAGTTGTGGCACCATGTTCCCCGGTA
Source organism: Fomitopsis pinicola (assembly GCA_001931775.1). Classification (NCBI taxonomy): domain Eukaryota; kingdom Fungi; phylum Basidiomycota; class Agaricomycetes; order Polyporales; family Fomitopsidaceae; genus Fomitopsis; species Fomitopsis pinicola. Next base: position 43,915 of record MPVS01000196.1, read on the forward strand.
TGTCCCCTTCTGTCTCCTTCTCGCTGTGCGTGTCATCACTGTCCGACGACGACAACAGCGAATCCGAATCTGTTTCGGTAGCATCTACTGCAGGTCGGTCAGGCATCGAGACACCGCTTTGCCTTTTCGCCTGCAGCGTGGCCTTCCGTTTCTCGTTAGCGGCGCGTCTTGCATCATCTTGCATGCGTACGAAGTCACTGTGAAGTGACTGCAACGCCGCAAAAAAGTGTTCCATGTGGGGCCGCACAAAGCGTCCACCGGACCCCTCGCCAACAGTGGTGCGGAGCGTGTCGATGTTCGCCACAACGGCTGGAAGGTCAGCAAATATCTTGCTGATGAGTTCGTCGGGGAGTACCATCCAGGCGTACGGTGGCACGTCAATGCCGCCGTCATCAGCACGACTCCATATCTGCCAGCGTAAATGGCTGAGAGACCTCCGGCCATGTTCCCGCATCTTCTTCGTGATCTTGAGCAAGCCCTTTTGCCTTTTCTGCCGTTTCCGCCGCCGAAGCGAGGCTACTTCCCCATGAATTGGAACCGCCTGTGGCTCGTCTTGAAGCCCAGGTTGAACGCAATCAGGATCTGACGGACCACTAGCCTGAGGTTCGATCTGAGGGTCGCGTGGCTCAGCGATTGACCCAAGTTCCGACTCCGAGTCTGAGTCCCCGGTCTCCGGGCAGCATCCGCTGCAGTCGCAAGGCGAAGGGCGTGTGACGGGGACCTTTGACAGGCACGTCTCGCAGGTGCATTGTGCATCTAGAGCCGGATTATTGTAGATAGCATTGATCTCGTCGACCTTGCATGACGCGAGGATGATGCGTGCAACGCCCACGTCCATTGTACCACTTGCAGCCTCCGACTCTGTTTCGCCAGCCTTTCGCTTGCCTCGTTGGGTAGCACTCGCAGCTGGACCGGTGGCTCGTGCAAGACTGCGTTTAGCCAGATCAACGGCATTGCGGGGTAGGTAGACAATTGAGCGTGCGTGGCGGTTTCGACCATCACGGATCCGCCCCGCGCGTTGCAGCATGAGAGTCGAGTCGCTAGGAATGTGTCCAAACGAGACGACGTCATCGGTGACAGCGTCAAGGCCAAACGCCATCTTGTCCGTGCCGATGGTTACCCGTAGGCCGTGGTCGGACTTGTCGCGAAGGTAAGCGAGCGTCGCCTCGTCGTACTCGCTGCTAGCCAAAGCTGTGAACGGCCGTATCCGTTTCCGGGAGTCCTCAATGCCAGCAGCAGCGGCTTTTCCTTCCAGATAAGTCGCGACTCGGTGACAGAGTCTGATCGTGCCGCAGAAGATCACAATGCGGCGAGGGGGGCTCGTCTGGATGGTCCAATCGAGTTCTGAAAAGCTCCTCCCCTTCGGCCCAGATTGCGCTGTACGAAATAGCCACTGGATGTCGTAGCGCGCGTTCGAGCGTCGTATGAGGTGGTAGTGTCCGTTCGTCAGGCCGAGGAAGCGACACACTGTATCGACCTGCACACCATCACAGAGGGTGGCAGTCAAAGCAATGAGGACGGGCATTGATGCGAAACGAGCTCGTATCTGGCCGATATACCGAAACGACGGCCGGAACTGTGGTGTGCCCCAAGTGCAAAGGAGGTGGACTTCATCGACATCAACTCCCATGAGACGCGCATTGAAAGCCTTGTCCTCGGCGAGCTTCGCGAATTCTGTGCTTCCAAGCTGCTCTGGAGATAGCAGAATAACAGCAGCCTTCGACCGCGCTTTCGCCCAAAGGTCCGTCTTCGCCTCTCGGGCCTTCCGAAGTGTATCGCCGTTGATGACGACCGTACTCAATCCAGCCGACTGGAATTTGGGTTCCTGGCCAGCAAGTCAGTGAATACACAGCCGGAGATGCAGCGCATAACACACCATGTCATGCTCTAGTGCTTTTGTCGGGCAGACGACCACAATACAAGGGTCCCGCTTGAAGCGAGACCGCAGATCCTTCGGACACAACTCCGGGTCCCTCGATATTGCCAAGGCTACAAGGATGTAAACGAGCAAGAAGCCCGTCTTCCCGGAGCCAGTAGGTGTCACTGCGAGGACGTCTGTTCCGTCAAGGGCCATGCAAGCCCCTTCGAGTTGATAGTCGTGTGGGTCCCATGGAAGGTGTTTCTGGGTGATGTGGCGACAGAGCTTGAAGCCTTCGGGCGAGCAGAACTTCGTGAAAGAGGGTGTAAGGGTACCAAAATTTTCGGCAGCCTGCATGAATTACGAGGAGGTAGGATACATGTGCTGTAAAGACAGGAGTGTAATAGGCAGTGGGATAGCATGTCGCGACGCGTTGGACGCGTCGCCCTCGACGAGATTTACACGCGCGTTTCGGAGATCAAACCGCTTACATAACCCCGCCCAGGAGTCGAACGGTATGCGACCCTCTAATTGAGACAGACTA
>MPVS01000197.1:0-63619 GCA_001931775.1 Fomitopsis pinicola
CCGCCGCGAGGACGGCGCTCACGAAGCCAGCCTTGACAGTCCTGGGGGTCATGCCCGCGACCAGGATGGGCGGCTTGCCCAGCAGGCGCGAGAAGGGAGTGTCGAGGTGGATCTTGCCGTCGCTGCAAGGCTGTGAGTATTACAATATGGAGCAGCAACTCATCAACTCACCTCGTCTTCACGAGACCGGGCATGGACTTCTTGCTCCGCCATTCTTCCTTCTGCACCTTCTGCGCGTNACGATGACGCGCACGCCGCGACCGTTAAGATTGCGGGCCGTCATCGGGCCGACGCCGCTGAGGCCACCGGGGCCGAAGTCGGTTGCATGAGTCGCGGTCTCGGGGAGGTTTGTAGCCTTCGCCCAGTGCAGAGGCGACGTGAAGATTTGCTCGCCCAGGGAGCGTCTCGCTACCTCGTAAGCTCACGGAGATCGGCACCTGTAAGCAGGTTCAGCATACGAGGCCTCGGATTCATGTCTCCCGGAACGACCGACGTCAGCAAGACCGTTCAAGGTGTACGGAACGCCACGATGGGCCTGAGACCGGCGATTTGCCTCCTATTGCACTCCTGTCCGGAAATTTCATGCCGTCGTGGGCTTCAACGGCAGAAGGGGAAAACCGGGCGCGAATCTAGCCCCAGGATCGCATTGAAAGCGGATTTGACAACCTCGTAAGTGGTCTCCTTGTTCTGCAGGGCAGTGAAATACCTCATCGGTACTCTGTTCCTGTAGGCGATGCTACTCACTGCCAGTTGGAGGCAAGCACCCCGCTGCGTCTGTAAACAGTGAAAGTAAGCTGCAACACCGCGCATTGATGAATGCGCGAACTGATGCATACCGGTTGCATAGGGTGCCGTCTGCGAAGAGCGATGTACCCCCACTGCGTCCTGCGCTCGGACGGATGGCCCACCACAAGATCCCTGTCAGCACGATATCAGAAGAGATATGGGCTTCTCGGTCGAATAGCTTGCGGCACTCACCATCCGGTTCGAGGCCGCTTGAGGCCCAAGCAGTCAGAGCATCAGACAAGCTGATCCCGATGCCCACTGTCGTCGCGCTGAGCATGGGCCATGCGCCCCAGCTAGCCTGCTGGCAACTAATGTTCTCGGTTACCGGAGAATCGATAAGCACTTCGCAGGGTCGGGGGGACGCACCTCTAGTGTCCAGTCGCGCTTGGGCTGCTATCATATAGATTAGTCTGGCCTCCAGGCGGGGTACGGTCGGATAATGGCCTCGAATACAACGGTGAGCGCAGCCGAAACACAGCTGTAATCAGCCGCGGATCGTCGTCCAGCAATGACGGTTGAAACTCAAGAACAACGCCAACATGAGACGACGACCTCACGATTAGTAGGCTTGTTACGCACCAGCTCCGGTGGGATACACAGCCATATGCATACCCAGGTCTTCCTTCTTCCACAACGCCTCCCTAGCGAGATCTTCCTCGTACATCTTTTCCGTCATCCCACGGAGGTACTCGCTGTGGTACCGGACACCGATGACCAGGAATTGGCTTGCGCTGGGTCTTGCTCTGGTCGATTCCGCTCAGTGCGTGCACCTTCCGCAGGTGAGTAATGAGACCACTCCGAGCCAGGGTGGGGATGTGTGATGACGCGAAGGGAGGACGCATGACGTTGAAGGACAGCGAGCGGCGTGTAAGGCTGTCCGAAGATTACGTAAACATGGTAACGTGCGCCAGACACGCGCCTGATGAGCCGCGGGTGGGGAGCCGTCCTTTTAGGCGTTGCCGGAGGTAGAGGGCAGCGAACGTTACCGATACGTGGAGTCGCGTTCAATGTGGAGCATAGGCTATGAGCAAACATAATCACATAGCAATACACCGTCTCGAAATACATCAATGGGCCGTGACTGGGAGAGGTTTGTCCGTTCGAACTCGGATATGTGCATATCTTAAGGCTATCCTGTACATGTGAGGCGCTCTCGTCAGACAAGGACATGAAGGAGACGGACAGATAACCTACCCCGTCACTGCATCTGTGTGCGAGAGGTCAACAGGTGGTTGAATATTCAGGGCCTCAATCTCGACTGCTTCCAGACTGTTCAAGTAAGTCGTATCGTAGCAGTTGCGCGGCAAACCGGGCACCGGATCGTCAAGGCTCTCCTTCCTGTTCGATCCACGGCGACGTTGGCGAGGAATGCCTCCCTTCTTCACACGACCGTCAGCGTGGTACCTCGTATGTAACCACATCCAGTCAAAAACCCGCAGCCAATACTCGAATTGTGAAGAACGCCAGTGGAGCTTCGTCACCACATACCGGGGGACGCGGTCGTTGTGGGTCGTATCGATCTCGTCACCACTCATGGCTGTGTACGGTATGGTCCTCCACAGTGCTGTGAATCGATGCAAGTCTGGATGTACGTTTGTTGTGTTCGCCCGGTGGGTTCGGAGCTGTGCACCAAGTGTGAGTACCGATATCAATAGCAGCCAGAGCACGCACGTAACGGCGTCGATGTATTTGGGCATCGAGGGACTGCTTATCGAGCCTCGCCTGAGAGACCTCGGCGCCACGCTCCATGCACTTCTCGTACTGACTTCTGAGAGTGACTAGATGCACGGTGAACATCTCCTCAAGCTTCACTGACGCCACCCTCGGTCCCGCGCCGACATCCAGGAAGTTGCTAGCGAAGACCTTGGCTGCCACTTGGTTCCACCTACATTTCAAGGTCTTACCTGTTAGATACACGCGAAAATGATCGCCAGAAGGGCCTGGGACCCGTCCACGCTCGAAGGCGTCCACCTCCGTCTGTGTAGCAGTCCTTGGGGGGTCGTGCGCGTTGTCCCTGTCCATCATCTTAGCAACATGGAGGCGGACCAGACTCTGCACGCAAACGTGTCAGTAGCCTGTTCAATTGCGGAAGTCTACGTGAGTACCCACCTGCAGCTTCAACTTCACAATATCACGATGCATGATCTCGCATCGGGGGCGGAAGGCACCCCCATGATCCACCCGTTGAGACGGATTCGGCTCGGGTTGACCAGATCTGTCTTCGTGCTTGTGCCACATATCGATTGCTGCCAGCAGCATCTGCTTCATTTGCCTCATTGTTACTGGCGCATCCTGTATGGAGGGTGAGACTGTCAGGGAATATAATGCGATATATGAGGGAACGTACACTAGGTGCATCCGCCCATTCTCTGACTAGATCATCCTGTGTTGAATGTCAAAACGGGGCCGTCAATGGGCTTCTGCAGGACTCACGAGTACACGTTCGCCGTTCAACAGTTCGGTAGAGGTCGGGTTGGAAATGTCCACTTGGGACGCACAATGGGCTTCTGCAGGACTCACGAGTACACGTTCGCCGTTCAACAGTTCGGTAGAGGTCGGGTTGGAAATGTCCACTTGGGTGCGCCATGACTACCGGGCGCACGCTGCATCCCGCCCTAACTACGGATAGGCAGCTAAATTGTAGTACAGAGCGTGGTGGCGTGGCTCTCTCTCATCACTGTCGTGAGGCGAACCTCGAACACTGTCATGCCCTGTGCCACGACTAGCCATGTGTCGCGCCCGATGGCCCTCTCGACGCGCGCTCGACTGGACGTTCGACCGAACGTCGTGTTCCCCTGGAATGCGTCGATGCGAATGACTGGTTGCAGAGGCCCCTTCGTTAGGAACGGTCAACCTTCGTTTCCGCGAAGGCCGTGCTTCTTGATGCGACTTATCTGGAGTGAACAATTGGCGGGACTCACTCAACTCGTCGTCGCCGCTAGAGGCCGCACGCCTCCTCTTGTTTTTCTCCGGGACACTAGAGAAAGGTACCGGACGCCACCTGGGAGATGACGGAGCACCGAAGAGTGGTAGTGGGCTCCAGTCCATGTCAGAGGACGGCGGTGCATTGAAGAGTGGTAGTGGGCTCCAGTCCATGTCAGAGGGCGGAGCATTGAAGAGCGGTAGCGGGCTCCAGTCCATGTCAGAAGACGATGGCCGAACGGGTTGATTCGAGGACGTAGATGGCGAATCAGGCCTCTCTGGCCATAACACAGCGGCCTTGAAGAGGTTCCATCCCGTCCGGTTATCATGGCTGGGGTTCCCCAGGGGTTCCCACCTCGTAGAAGTAGCTACCAATGGAGTCGGTTCCCAATCCATATCGGCGTCTGGCAGAATCGTTGTATTCCCTGGGGCAGAGGCATCCTGTGAAGACACGAGGGGAGTGGGATTCCACTGTGAAGAGCTGAGTCCCAGGGGAATCGGATCCCACTCCATGTCAGTATCTCGCGAAGCACTCCGCTGCTGAGAAACCTGAAAGGGGTCTTTGACCTCTTGCTGCGATAGAACAAAGACTGCCGGACTCCAGGTCGTGGACGTAGTCTCCAAAGGCGTGGGATCCCAGTCGCCGTCCATGAGATCCGTGTCTTCGAGCGATGTTGTGGGCATACTCTGGAGATGTCCCGTGAGCGAAGATTTCGCACCAGAAGGGTCTCCTTGCGACCCAGCAGGAGAAATTTGGGCTGGTGGCCAATGCAGATTGGCCGAACCGATCCCGGGGTTCGTAGGTATCCCGCCATCTCTTTCGACACTCGGAGAGCGAAGGTCAACGAATGGGGAACCCGACTTCGGCGATACCGCTACCACCTTCCAGGTATCGCCGGAGTCAGCCGTTTGAGGATCAGCGCGTGAGCCAGGTCTTTCCTCTTGCAAACTCGCTAGTATGTTGTCCTCTAGACTCGCCAGCATGCTCTCCTCTCGTGGAGGATCCACATCCAAGTCTGCTGATGGCGGCGCGCTCGACGACCTCCAGTTCACCAGCTCAAGGGGCGCAAAGCCATTGTCCGTAACGTCAATTCGCCCCGGAAACCAGTCGTCTGAATCTACCAATGGCGTGTTCCGTTTGACGTACTCGAGAGGCCGTGGATTCCACTCCGCGGTGTCAGCAGGCAGCGCCGTCGAGTTTTCGGTACCCAAGCTCGGTGTAGTCCAGCCCGTCGTGTGTAGTGGCGATGGGTTCCAGTCTTCGTAGTCAGTGGCAGAAAGGCCCTGGTCTCTTGAGTAGATCGGTGGCGGACTCCAGTGCACCACGTCCTCATTTACAGACATCGAGCTCGCGGATGCATCCCTGATGTCTAGGGACCTCGGAGAGAGAGGGCGTAACGATGGTGAGAGCATCTCCAGGTCATCTTGTGAAGCAGTGTAACCGGTCCCGCGGTTCTCCGTACTCGCAGACTTGAATAGCGGAATGAAGACGAGGTCTCCTGGCACAGCATGAAGGCGCGGAAGGGGCTGTTCTCTCGCTTGACTGCCGTTGAACGAATTGGTGAATGTGCCGTAGCCACCTTCTGCGAAATCTATGAATGGGACGTTCGGCGGCGACGAGATTCGTTGGAGCCCTATGTCGAGAGATAATTTCGGTGATATGTGATCCAATTGCATAATCTCAAGGTTGCACCCGGGGAGCTGGGGACTCCTGTGACTCTCGCTTTGCACATTGGAAACCCCCGACGTGTTAGCGGTTAGTGGACGCGGCAGCTCAGCGTCAGGGAGCTGTCTCTGCTCGCATCCGACGGACGAAAGGTCCATGTCCATGTCCCCGTCCTGAGTCGTCGGAGTGTCAGTTGTCGGCGGACGCAACAGGCTGTAGTCAGGAGGAGGGTGTGCGCTCGGGCAGACGACTTCCGAAGGCTCGACTGTCTGCTCCAATCCAGCAAGCATCGGACTCACGCCCACGCCCGTAATGCTAGATGGCAGCGGACGCGACGCCCCAGCATCGGATTTGTGCATCCCGCCCGCGAAGCCTAGCTGCGAAGGCTCGGCTGCGATCTTTGGCTCGCATTCGACAGGTGAAGTGCTCGCGCCTCTATCGTTGCCCGGACTTATCGGCGCGTTGACTGTCGGCGGGCGGGGCATGCCAGTGTCAGGAGAGTAAGGCTCGACCATCAGCTGCCAGTTAACTGGTGGGGGGCTCGCATGCGCGACCTGCACGTCCTGAGCTGTCAGAGTGGCGAAGCTCAGTGCATGTGGCAGGTCGATTGGAGACAGCACGCTCCTCAGAGAGTCTGGCCCGAGTATCAGCGAGATCATGCCCACACCACCGCCCTGCACGTCCTCAACCTCCGTAGTGCTAGACGGCGGCGGATGCGACGGCCCAGCTTCGGATAAGGGCATCCCGCCTTCGTGGTCTACCTGCGAAGGTTCGGCTGCGATCGTAGGCTCCTCTTCGAGAGGCGAAGCTCTTGGGCTTATCCTCTCGCTCGGAGTAGCCGAAGGTCTGACTCTCGGCGGACGCGGAAGGTTAGCGTCAGGAGAGGGTTCTTCATCAGTACCTAGTGAGTAGGACTCGACGATCTGCTCCCGACAGCTAAATGAGGAGGGGTTCGCTTCTATGCCCTCTCCCTGACTCGTCGAAGTGTCGAATAACGGCGGGTGTGGTAGGGCGGCGTCAAAAGAGAGATCTCCGCCCGCATAGACGAAATGTGAAGGCTGTACCGACGCCTCCCCGCTGACTGGCGAAGTGCTCGCATGTGCACCCTCATTCTGCCTGTCCGTAACTGTCGAAGCGTTGAAGGTCTGCGGGCGCGGCAGCTCGAGTGGAGGTGGCCTTCTGCTTGCAGAAGCAACCTGCGAAGGCTCGGAATGGATTGCCGCGTCCTCGCTGACGAACGAAAACATCGTAGGTGGGATGTCATAGGGCGACGAATACGTCGTACCGACGGCAGGGGCTACGGATTGTATTGGCATGTTCACGAACGACGGCAGTGTCCCATCTGCACAACGCGTGGAATGTTAGTTTAGGCTTATGCACCGAGTGATCACCGTCATCTGAGACGCACCGTATTGCACGCGACCACCCCCGGGGAGCGCAGAGTAAGCATCATGCAATTCTTGCGGTGAATAGCTGTTGTCCGGATCAATGGGCGCTTCGAGAGTCAACGCAGTACTGCTTGTCAGGATCGCAGTTGCTGGGTTGGTAGAGGGAGCACGATCATCCCCGAGAAAGGAGGGTGTGGGAGAGTGGGGTATAGGATCGCCTTGCGGTGGCGAAAGGTTCATATACGGACGCCCTTGGTCTAAGAAGCCAGACAATGTTGCATTGAGCGATTCATTCAGTGAAAGAGTGGCCATATTCGTATGCACGTCGTCGACAGAGAGTAGGCCTTTGCCGGTGTGGACTTCATCTGTTGGGCCAAGTGGAGGTGAGTCTTGGGGGTAGTCCGTGACTGGATTGAGCGGGGAACCGAGCTCCGGCGCTATTTACAGGTAAGTACGCTGAGCGCATACACCGGAAATGTTTCCTCACGCTCCTCGACATGCCTGATACTGAAGGGCACGCCATAGCGTCCGTAGTCTTTGTCGTAAGTCCTTTCATTGTCATCGCTCATCACGACATCAGTTTGCTCAATCGTTGAAGCCTGCGAAGCAACGCGTGAGGTAACGACGGGCGGGCACTCGAGACATACTGACCCCTTGTAGCGTAGATTCACTTGCGTGCACGCTGACATCTAGTAAACGCGTGCGTCTGCGCATCAGAAGTGGCTCACATACTGCGGGGAAAACGTGTCTACTCACCTTGCTGGAGGTGATTCCCTAGACTGCTACACGGATAGGAGAACGTAAACGACGTCCCTGGAGCCATCCTTTCAGCGAGCATGCTGTCTCCTTGCGAAGTGGTCTCCTCGGCGCGAGGTGTTCTCTCCAGAGGGTCTGCCCATGCCCAACGACGACGTGAGTATGTCCTGTAGCGTCTTTTAGGACCCGGTGGCGGCGACTCTTCCAACCTTCGACGCTTGCCTGACGGCAGGACCATGATGGACGGATTCCACACTGCGCTCGTGGCTATAGCTGACACCATTGGTGGTGTCTCGGATCGAGGTCGTTTTGCAGCTGGTAACGGTTCCTCCGTCGTTGACATAATGTCCATGGCCGCTTGCGTTGGCGTTGCCATCTCGCCGTATCTTCAGGTGGTAGACGAGCGGCACAGGCAGGGACGCGGATTTGAACGATGACGAGTGGCACAAGTAGGGACGCGGGTTTGAACGATGACGAGCGCCACAAGCAGGGAGGGGGAGCTCAAGGCATATCGTCAAACGGCTTGCATTGTTGTTTTGATGTCGATGCCTGGAACTACGAAACCCGATCCAGCTCTGAGCGCGCAGTTGAGCGGCTCTCACGCAGGCGCCTGGAGTTTTCGTGAGCCACTAGATATCGCTTGGCCGAGCACCAGGTCAACACCAGGTTCTGACTCACGCTTGCGCGCTCAGGCTGTCCTGGACATGGCAGCGAAACCTGGAATTATCATACGTCTGCTTCTTCACTCCGTGAAAAGTCCAAGCACCGCTACTGCTGGTCCCGCGTGGCCTGGCCGTTACGTGGGAAGCGCACTTGCATAACTGTGTTGTGTGCGCGTCGTCCGTATCCGCCGAGGGTGACCCGTCGTAGTACTCTTCGATGACTGCGAGGACTTGGTGTCTGAAGGCAGGTTCCCGGCCAGCGGGTGGGCGATGGCGCCTTGCTCGCAGCCCATTTGTGTGCCACAGCCCAACGTCAAGCAGACGTACAGGAACATGGCGATATACGTACGGCAGGACGACAATCGCCACATCCGTGCTCGTGGTCTTGTTAATCTGCTCTTCGAGCGAGACTCCGGTCGAGAACGCCACCTCAAGCCCTGCACCACTGGGTGCACTCGCACTGAGACGCTGTAGGTAGTCTTGTGTCGCGCGCTTCCACACCGTGAGCTTCTCCTGCGCCTCCGGGTCTAGCGAATCTGAGAGGACATACGTGATGACGAGGACATCCGAGTCTAGCTATTTCTCCGGATCTTCACCGTATGGGATCCCACCGAGGACATGCTGAGAGGCTAAGGACTGCTGGAAGTCTGGCAAGCACTCAACGGGCGAGTTCGAGATGCGACGCCCAGTGGCATCGCTAGGTCGTTTTGAACCAGGCGGCGGCGGCCCTATACAGTATCCGTCAGGTCCAGCGGGCTTGAAACAGACACTGTCTGAAATGTAGCCGTGCGGCTCAGAGCGGAGTCACCGGATCTCAGCTTCGACGCCAACCCTGTATTTGAGGTACTCCCAGTTAAGAACACTAACTCCAGAGGCTGGCCTGCAGATATATTAGGGTGTAGACAACACGTAGCGAAAGAGGCACACACCTCTACTCGCTTCAGGTCCAGCGTGAGCGTGCTCACGAAGACGGTCACCTGCATGATCGTATTAAGAGCACGCTTCCCGCGGCATAATGTGCAAAGCTCCGCCCAGCCGGCATAGGGAGCACTGCGCCCAGCGCAAATGCCAGTCTGCGTGATAGTGCTCAGCAAGATGGACGGGTCCATTAAGCGTCCACGCCACACGCTCTTCCGCGGACAGGTACGCGGCATCGAGACCGCATCGACCGACTCCGCGCGGGAGTGCACCCCATCGAGCTAGGAGCGCGTGCGCGAGTGCGTCGGCGACATCGGCGCGTTGCCATAGCCCTGCGTCGCGGCCGTGGCGTTCGGGCCGTGGAGTAGGTTCTGGGGGGCGAGCTCGTGCACGAGGATCAAGACGTTGTCGACGCGACGAAGAGCTTGCGCGGCAGGCGCGGGAAGATGGTGGGCACGTCCAGCGAGCTGATAGAGAGCGAGGCCGATGCGAGGCCTTGGTGTCTGACGAACTTCGGCAGGTTCCTGGCCCAGCGGTTGAACGACGTGATGGCATCTTCCTCGCGGCCATTTGCCAGCCACTGCCCAACGTGAAGAGATGTAGAGGAACATGGCGACATACGAGAGGACGACAATTATCACATCCGTGTTCGTACTCTTGTTGATCCCCTCTTTGAGCGAGACTCCGGTCGAGAACGACACCTCGAGTCCTGCGTCACTGGGTGCACTCTCACTGAGACGCTTTAGGTAGTCTCGTAGCGTGCGCTCCCACTCCATCGCCTTCTCCTGCACCTCCGGGTCTAGTGAATCTGAGAGGGCATATCTGACGACGAGGGCATCCGAGTCTAGGTGCTTCTCCCGATCTTCACCGTCTGGAATCCCGCCAAGGACATACTGAGGGGCCAAGGGCTGCTGGAAGTCTGGGAAGCACTCGACAGGCGAGTTCGCACAGTCAAGGAGATGCGACGCCCAAGTGGCCTCGTCATACATTTCTAGGTCATTTCCGAACCAGGCGGCGACGCCCGGCGGGCTCGAAGCATACATCGTCCAGAGTGTAGCCATGAGGCTCGGAGCGGAGTGACCACATCTTAGCTTCGACACCAAACTAGTAGTTGAGGTGCTCCCAGGAGAGAACACTGTCTCCAGAGGATGCCGAGTCGCCCTCTTGTTCATCGTTCGAGTCCTCAGGTACGCCTGTGACGAAATCCTGCTTGGGGCGATAGAACTGCCCGAAGTGTTCACCGAAGAACGCCTTCTGAAGCTTGCTCTGTCGGGGGCGACCCACAGACGGATCGGTTTCGTCTGACCAAGAATCTACTCCAACTATAGAGCACGATTGCGATGCGCAGATGCCGCAAACCATCAGGAAAGAGGAGGACGTCATGGTAAGACCCAGTCGGTAGAAGAAGCGGCGTAGCAAGTTGCTCAACCGGTCCTGGCGCGGTTGCACCGTCTCGATCGGGTCCAGAAGTGACGCTCGCGCTCGGGCTGAAGTCGATCGCACGAGTCGCGGTCTCGGGGAAGTTTGTAGCCTTCGCCCAGTGCAGAGGCGACGTGAAGATTTGCTCGCCCAGGGAGCGTGTCACAGACGTCGTAAGCTCACGGAGATCGGCACCTGTAGGCAGGTTCAGCAAAGGGGCTCACGAATAGTAGGCTTGTTACGCACCAGCTTCGGTGGGATACACCGCCATACCCAGGTCTTCCTTCTTCCATAACGCCTCCCCAGCGAGATCTTCCTCGTACATCTTTTCCGTCATCCCACGGAGGTACTCGCTGTGGTACCGGAGACTGATGACCAGGAATTGCACAGAGTATACCGGCTTGCGCTGCGAGAAAGGGATCTTGCTCTGGTCGAGTCCGCTCAGTGCGTGCACCTTCCGCAGGTGAGTGATGAGACCACTCCGCGCCAGGGGTGGGGATGTGTGATGAGGTGAAGGGAGGACGAAGGCGTTGTTCGTACGCAGCCACGCCTTCGCAAGGTGGAGTGGAGGCAGGGAAGAGATAGGAGAGAGACATGGCACGCGGATGATGAGTCGCAGAACGTGTTTGTCTCCCGTAGTCAAGCTTGATCATGAAAATACAACCGGACTCGGACGCACCCTACTTACGTAACTTAGGGCCAAGCTTAGTATTCATCTACCGGCAAGTACGGCACTCAGCGAGCCACTTGTCGACGTCCCTCTGAGAACTACGTATGCTGCCTTCGCTGCGTGGCAGTACTAGTAAAGATACGAGTATTATTTTGCCTCCTCCGCGAATATTCATGAAGCACTAAGCGGCTCCGTTCGTCGAACATGTATGTACAATTGATCTGTGAGACGGCTCAAAGCCAACTGCAGAGGATGGGAAGGCACGCGATCAATCCGAGACCGCTGCATGTGTGTGACTACTTCAGAGAGAGCCTAGCCACCTCCAAACGATCATCTCTTCTCCGTCAGGTGTTTCCTCCAGCGATATGCGCACATTGGTATTCGTCTGCATCACCCATTCCACCCGTCCCCATATGCGCCGCCGCTCAGCAAGTGCAAGTTCGTGTTGAAGTAGTTCATCGCGCAAACGCGCCGCCACCAGGTAGGGTTGCAGTACGACGATCGCGTCGTGAGCGTGTTTGCGTGCTTGTTCTTTCAGTCTCGCAAAAACGATCTGTACAATCTGAGCGACTTGTTGTGCGTCAGCCACTGCGGCTCTTCGACGCCGCCAATACCATGCGAGCCCCAGTAGGGACAAAAGGACAGCTGGAGTATAACAGGGACCTATCAGAGCGATCGTGTGCAGAAGAATATGTACTGACATATCATGCAGAACTTGTGTTGAGAGCATATCTGCCCATGGCGCTGGAGTGCGCACAGCCATGTCAGACGTGCCTGGCTGTGTGCGACATACAACGTTCCGCTGTTTACAGTCCGAGTAAAACTAGTCCTCGCCCGTACAACAGAACCACTTACTCTCCGTCCCTCTCCATGAGAAGATCGCTGGAGTGTTGCAGGTCGAAGATCAGCTCGTCCAACAGCTCTTTCGCAACCGGCTTCCAATGGTGCTAGGAAAATCCGTCAGTAACGAAGTCGTCTAATATGAGTACGAAGGCGTACAGGTAAACGCCGCTCAAGCTCGTCCTGCAGTATGTGGATCTGCAAACCCCAGCGCCGTGCTTCTCCTCCGTCTGGGTTATTCTCGTGAGGCTCTGTGCTTTGTCCAAGACAAACTCGCCGACCGCGCTCTTGCGATAAGAAATCAAGAGCATTGTTCAATAGAACACGCATACGATGGGATCTCTGCGTATCTTCAACGCATCGAGGCGGTAGAGCGTACGGCCCGATCCAAGGTAAGCCATCCAGGATGGTTGAGGCGGTGACGTAGATAGTATGGGTGAGGGAATTTTGCAGAGGCAGTGCCTTCGATCCAGAAAATGTCATTGACGGAGGTGAGACCGAGCTACCGGGGAGGAGAGAGAGCGCCGAGTGCGGCGCAAGAGTAAATCCACGGGGGCACATAACCGCAGAGTTGGCACATAACGAATTCGGCGGGCACGGCGCACATTGATCAGGTATGAATACCGAGGAAATAACGTACACCGTTTGACGGTACCAGGACTTCCTGCGGGAGTCTCCATCCTTCGCAAGCCACTCGTCGCCCGTCTCGGCGGCGCCAGTGGACACGTAGTCACGCAGGCCGATCGCTTCAAGCCGCGATCTGCGGGTCTCCAATGCCAAGTTGGTAGTGCTCCCCGTGTCGCAGAACCCGAGGGCCCTCGACTGCCTTTGGTACAAATAGAGGAAGCCAAAGAATGGCATCACGAGCAACAAGATCAAGAGTCCGCGACGAAGCCATGTCATTCGAGAGGCGGACTGACGCATGGTTTTGACATGACGGCGGCTTGACGCTGTTCCACCTTTCGTGCGGCGGGATTGAGACGTCCTAGCAGGCGGCGCGCGTGTGGCGTCAAGGGTGGCAATGGCTAAGCCCTGCATCATAGACGAGCCATCCGCTGTTGTCGTCGTGTCTTGCGCTCCGTGATCATTGTCGTGGCGTCCGTTCGGCTGGTGGCGGCGGAAGCTGCTTCCAGACCTAGCGCCAATCTGACGGGACGGCTGCGCGCCCTCGTTTGGATCGGTGGATCGAGAGGCATCCTGAAAGACATTGTCGTCGTAAACCCAACCCGTGGTCTCTGAGCGATCACCTGCGCCACTGTTCGGCTCGTCCTTTGTCCGGACCGACTGGTGAGGGCGACGCTTGCCGCGGTGGCTCTGAGACCCGCCGTTGCCGGTCGTGGGCCCTGTCTGTCCCGATGGGCTCGTAATCTGAGCAACAGGCCTCTCTTGAAAGCGGAACGGTGGGGTAGGCGGCAGAGACTGGGGATGCGGCTATACATCTCGCGTTAGTGGCAACAATAACATACATAATCATGGCCTCACGCACCTGCCTGCCTACCGAGTCAGCCGAAGGGACGCTAGGCCCATCACGTCTGACCAACAGCGGTGGCCCATCTCGATGTCGCACCTCCGCGTTAAATAGCTGCACTAGGTCCGCCTTTCTGAGGCATGACGAGTAGTCAACTCCGTGAAGATTGAGCACATTCCGTAGTTCAGGGACCTTGAGCTTGTTCGCGTCGAAGCCCGGGAGCAGATATTCTTGGGAAGCGATCACGTCTGAAGCAGTCTTAGGTGTTCGTGGCATGGCGTGGACAACCATGCGTGTGCAAGCATGGGCGTACTTCGACTTTTCTTACCAACATGCTAGGTTTATTTTTCGCCGTTTTTGGCCTGCATAGTCAATCCTCGGACTTCGATGGGCAGATTAGTCAGCATGAGCTCCAGGCCTACGTCCGGCAATAGGCTTCCGCCGTTGTCGCTTCGATTTGGGCTGTCCATAATAGTACAAGTCGGACACTTCTGCACCCTGGACCAGGGCCGGCTGGACTCGAGGGTGAAGCCCAGCTTCTGTATGGTGAATCTATCAATGTTAGGGCGCTACCCACAGCCATAAACATGCAGACCCACCTGTATGCATTGTCTTCCACAGCATCACTAGTACTGTGATCTTCGCACACGTGCGATACACTACAAACGTACGTTCAGCGAGCGATGTATGGGGGTGGCAGAGCACGCACCGGTCGGAACCCCGGAGGAGGAGGAGGAGGAGGAGGAGGAGGAGGAGGAAGATATCCATTCAGTCACGCCACACGCATATACCATGCGGTGCAGTGACAGCAGATGTTCGCTAACGGAACTCCGGGCGGCCCGCCGTCTGGGGGCCAGAACACCCCGGGGATATCATGACGTCAGAGTCCAAGACTGCTTTGCATACTGTAAGTTAGTCTCGATCGCTATACCGTCTGATCGAGACTACTGTAAGTGGGTTTCGAACAGCTCCTAGCCGCGTCATGTAGCTATGCCAAGAGCGTATTGTTCGACCCACTGGGAAAGACATGCCCCCAGTCTCGGTCTGAGTTAAGAGTGTGCTCACGTAGACCGCCCGGGCGCACTCCGGTGACATACACCATCTGTGAGCCACTCCGTCCGAGGCATGGAAACGAACCGAACGCTGGCCCTCTCAACTAGTGCGTGCCTCGATACTCGATCTGCGGGGCAGCCTATCAACACGAATGATGTGAGTGGCAGGCCTTACTGGGCGCCGTAATCACTAACAATGGCGACCACAATCACAAACAGCATGTCGAGAGGACGGAGGTACGCAGCCTCGAGACAACTACTACTGAACCCGAGTGGCTGTAACAAAAGTGTCAGGACATCACGTCTTTGCGAAGCCAACTTGAGAGTTACAAAGTCATGCTCGATAGCTGTGAGGTAAGACTTCCTAAGACGCGATGCCTGTGATACGCTGAAGTATGACGGATAGCTGGTGAGTAAGAAGTGGCGCGGGGACAGTCATGATCCTCTGACGCCCTGCAGAATATAGAAGGGTGGAAACTGCAGGAGGATAACAATCGGAGGACTATCATGAATTTAGAGGTGAGTCAGTACCTTGGATCACTGTGAATTTTCTTCACAACTCCGCAGAGGGTTGGTCCGCATTACTCTGGGGCGCAGTACTGAGCTAACACCTACAAGAACCTGGAGCTGAGGAAGACTGAAGTTGCGCAAGCGCAGGAAGTCACAACGAAGATGTGGGTACGTAGTATTTCCTAAAACTGTGAAAACGTGGAAGCTCATGAACCACATGCAGATGGTACGCCCAATGATTACACACGCCGGGTTCATGCCACTGAAGGCTTGCATGAAGGAGATAGAACATTTACGCCATGAGATCCAAAGTCGGGATGCAATGATCATCTCTTTGCAAGCGGTGAGTACAGGGATGAAGGTTTCCCATAGTACTGACAGCCGAGGCGATCTAGGACGTTGGAGTCCTGCGGCAGGAGCGTAAAGAGCAAGACGCAGCTGTGGCGAATTTACACGCGGTCAGTAGGCTCCCACTTCACATCATTCCTGTCCGAACGACCCAATATTAGACGTTAGAGCAAGTGTATAACCGTGACGAAGAATGTCAATCGGTGTTGGAGGGTTGGAAGGTCCGCATATATCTCTGTATATCAGGCCGCTCATCACTGACTGGCGGTCAAGGTGTACGGCGATGTGTTGGATTACATCACGTCATGCACGGTGTGTTTGGAGAGGGTATGGAGGCCGTGGTTGTGCGTCTCCGTGTCCTTTACCGCCGGATAATGATTAACAGCAGCATAGGCTACAGTGCGGGCACGTCCATTGCCAATCGTGCTTGGGAGTGATGATCGCTCGTGATCGCACCCTAGGGAGGCAAAGTAGCTGCCCGGAGTGCCAGACTCAAATTCAGAACATCCCTATAGAAGTACACGTACTGAAGGATGTCGTCGCGTTCGTGGCTCGGCTGAAAGGCGAAGAGGACCCCGCGAATGTGGATGCGGAAACCAGAATGATCACTGACCAATCATCGGAAGCTACTCGCACTCACCCTTTCGTTCAATTCTTTCCTCATTAACTGACCTGTCTACATCGGATTCACACTTGTATATACTATGGCCAAGAATGGGAGCAGCCTCGACCATCGATATCTGGCGGAGCGTCGTGTATTTCATAACAGGCCCTCCTACACAGGTATCACTGATGTTTGCCGTCATCTCAGCTTGATCTTGCCCATCTGCTCATTAGCGGTCGCGATCTCGTAGTTCACATCGTTAAGGGGGCGGCTGACGATGGTGGGCGACTTGCGAGGACGGTCCGGCGAAGGATACGTTCGAGAGGATACGGCGAGTAGACGTTGAACGGGTTAACTTTCACGATCCCCACGACCTCCTGTGTAGAAGGCATCTCGTGCGCATGAAAGTCCTGCTCGGCGTCGTGATCGGGGTCATCCGATAACCCGGGCAGACGCGACGACTTCAGTTCATCGAGCATGCTAGGCGCGCCTGCCAGCGCACCGGGGGCCAGGCACGGTCCGATGTAGGCGAGGCTGAGCCGTGGTTGCATGCCAACGCGGAGGACCATGTCCCGCACGGGTGTGCCATAGACCGGGTGTACCCTGCGCGGAGCCGAGAACAAGCCCAAGAAGCGGTGCGTCCACCATAAGCGCGTGCCCTCCTCCGTATCCAGGAGGGGCAACTCCTCCTTGAGCCGGCGCAGTATCGGCGCGAGGATACACTAGTACATCTCTAGGTCCATGGGCACTTTGCACCGGCCTATCACTTTGAAGACTACGTACGTCGCCGCGTAGTCGTGGCGCCAGAGGAACACCCGCAGCGCCGGGATGAGGCTGGTGCTCGTGAGCGTGCCCTCGAGCCCGTGCTCGGTGCGCCTGGCGTGGCAGACCAGCATGTCGCGGAAGAGCTGGCAGGGTGACGGCGCGGTGTGCGGGCGCTCGATTGTGCGCGTGCCGAGGCTGCGCGGCTGGTACATCTCGCGGTGCGCGCGGAAGAGGTGCGCGAAGACGAGCTTGTTCGGGAGGAGCGCGGGCTCGGGGCTCACGCGCAGGGCGGCGTACTTCTTGAACGAGGCATCGTACCGCTTCTACGCGCACTGCGTGGAAAGAAGCGCGGTGTAGAAGGCGAGGTTCGGCGTTATGTCGAGGTCGCGCATGCGCTGAATCACCCAGTGGCTCAGCTCGTCGTCTTCGGACGAGTCCCTGGCGCAGCGCAGGAGGCTGACGTACAGCTCGGGGCTGTGTATCGCCGCTAGCTGGTCTGACTCGAGCCAGTCCTTGGGGAACGCACGCTCGTTGAAGCGGTTGTTCCTGAAACACTTCACCAGGACGACAAAGACATCCTCTGGCTCGGGCGAGCGACTGACCAGTGAGATGGCCGCCATCTGAGCAGGGAGAGATTGGGCAGAGGATGTCCTCCGCGTTCATGCGCATATAACAGGTCACCGAGGCAATAGGATGTCTCTCGCGGAGGAACATGCGAATAGCGGCCTCGTAGAATTTGAAGCGCGTCGGGTTGTCTTCGGGCATCTTGGTCAGGAACGCGTGGAGGTCCTTGACGGCGGCCAGTTTGACACGAGTACTCGGCGCCGCTCAACGAAGAAGGAGAAGGAGAGTTCGTCGGAGTCGGAGGCGGACGAGACTGTCCTCCTTGTGAAAGAAGGAGCGACCCTCCGGGGGGCGGGGGTGGAGGCTGTGGGCGTTGCTCTGCAGCTCAGGCTGCCGTGGATGCGGAGAAGGGGCCTGCAATAGTGTTCGTTGCAGGCAGCGTGGCCGACGACGGAGATGGGAGTGTGTTCCGAGATGTCTGTTGGTCCAGGTTAGATCAAAGGGACGCACAAACATAAAGCGATCGCTAACTCACACATTGCGCGTACTTCATCCGTATCGAAGTAGGTCTTGTAGCCGCCACGCCTGGAAGGCGTCCAAAGACTCAAACACAAGGGGGAAAATACGGACGAACACAGAGGAGGAGCGCCGTCGCCAGACGAGCGAGAAAGGTGTGGCACGATATAGGGAAGTGCAGAGCCGGGGTGCTCAGGGATGTACTCCATGCCGATCCACAACATCAGGCCCAAAGCGCGCCATGCCTGGGACTGCCTCTTCACGTACCAGATACTATCCGAAACAACCCCGTTGTCTCCGAAACTATCACTTGACTTATCGCCTCTAGCCTTCTGTCTCTCGCCCCACGATGTCGCGAGAGGGTAGCTCGGAGACGATCGACAGCGGTCCTATGGATGACCTTCAGTATCGTCATTGTCGTGTTTCGTTCAACGCCACTACGGACGAGTGCAGTCTGCCTCGCGCTCGAGAAGGTCGCCAGTGAGGTCGGTGCGAAGAGCATCACTCGCGAGGTTGAGCATCTCAGGAACAACTTTCTGTTGAAGGTATCGCGCGAGTGTATTAACGTGGCGGCAGCGGGAGGTGGGTACTTTCATGAGTAGTCGTCAAACAGCGAGCAGCGCTAGTAGCGCGTGCTGCAATGGGCAACGCCGAGCGGTCGCCGAAGGGAGAAAGCAAAGGCAAATAAAGGTGAAAAGGAGCGGCAGACTTTCGACGTGGAGAGCCTTGCTCTTACTAGCAAGGGATGTGAGCAGGATCATGTGGCTGGCGGGGCGGCAACCGCGCGCTGAGAGGCGGCCATACTCATGATTAGTTTATAGCCTCAACGAAGTAACTGCAACGTATACCAGTACCAGAATTCTTTTCAATCTGATAGTGCCCCGGGCCCGTGACAGATAACACATGGTGTTGTTGTCCAGCGTTGACACTACCTATACAATGCAACTTGGGAATCTAACACGTACAACCCACATCATCGTAGAATACGGCACTTTGTCACGAACGTCTGGATCCAATGTTCAAGCCTCTGCCGCAGGGCGTATGGTCTTGGGCTGTGTAGCGACGGCCACATCGACTCAGGCACCCGCGCGACGGCATTCCCGCAGCAAGGCGATCGGAGGGGTGGTTAGAGCAGTGTGTTCAACGCCGTTGATGTCCTTGCGCATGAAAAAGCGGATCGAGAACAATCCTTGAATCTAGAATGCGCTGAGAACAGCCTACTCATACCAACCCAGCCCAACTACTCACCAGGTACGGGACCCGTACGATGCAAACTTCCTTTGCCCCCTCGAACACGGCAGGGCGAGCGAACAGGTGTACTGTGAATCCGAAGCCATGAGATGCGATGAGAACATCCATGAAAACAGTGATTCCTACTGATGGCGGCTGGATAGATTTGACCCAAAAATAACTTGTCTCTGTCCCTCTCGCCCGTGCTTGAGACTACATATGCAGTGTCACCATCTATAGCTGAGGTAGCAGCGGACTCGGTAACGGGGTCGCCGACATCGCCAACGTCCGGGCTACACTGTACCTGTTGGAAGCGCGCCGGAAGTACCATGATCCGTACGTCCTCTCGCGTGTGGCGAACGGTGTCGTCGTTGGCATTATCCGCGGCACCTTCGAACGGTGAAGCGTGATATTCTTCGTTGTTGCCGGTGGCTGTTACGAAGAACGACGGCTTGCCGTTTACTGTGGTACGAGACTGTCACGCCCTGACGTGAGGGACCAGAGTGAGACAGATTCTGATGCCGCCACTCACGACACTGGCAATGACTTCAAGATAAAAGCCACCGCTCGGCAGCTCCCATGGGTTGACCACCTGACATTTGAGGACAACGCGTTGCGAAGTGAGGTCATGGGTTGCGGCGCGCGCAGCGTCGCTCGGCTTGGGACGGACCACAAAGATCTGGAGGG
Source organism: Fomitopsis pinicola (assembly GCA_001931775.1). Lineage (NCBI taxonomy): Eukaryota > Fungi > Basidiomycota > Agaricomycetes > Polyporales > Fomitopsidaceae > Fomitopsis > Fomitopsis pinicola. The sequence goes on from MPVS01000197.1 coordinate 19,772, forward strand.
AAGAGTCTGACATCGCAGCTCGGCTACTGCAATGAGGGGCGTCGGGGATGGGGCGTGGAGCTCCTTGTATAGGTGTCCTTATATCGATTGTTGAAGCATTGTTCGACTTTCTGGTCAACGACGAGTTGGGAATCTCAGGCGCCACACGATGGCTAGCTATAGCGTCGGGCATACGTCTGGGTTCAACGCGCACAATCGATGCTGCATTGTGAACCTACACTGCAAGTGCCATCGACGAAGCCAAACATTGGATGCTCACCAGATATCGAGGTCACAAAGGATATGCGTATTGACTCGATAGAAAGTTTGGCTAGACGGTCGTGGCTGGTACCGGTGGCTAGTACGACGCGTACGTCCTGGTGTACCGTATGTACGCACCCCGTGGGAACTGCATCGGGAATTTGCACCACGCCCACGCCCACGCTACCGGCCCACCGTATGTTACTGTAGTATCGTTGATGTATGCGAGCATCAACGTCGCCAACCTGTAGCTACGTACTGAGAAAGAATCTCTGCATTACAAGTGTACACTACAATACACAACATCATGGCTATTCATAGGGTAAGGGTTGGCCTCGGGCTTGCCCACCGTCTGCACAACTGAAATTTCCGGGCTGCTCTGAGAAGATGGTCTGTGTTGCTAGAAAAGCGGTTATAGCACGCCATCGCACACAGTTGAAAAGGCGTACCCTGCGGGAAATCCCTCGTACCGCTCTTGTGCTCCGATGGTAGAACCTCGGGCAACGAGTGCACCGATCTAAGCGAGGTCTGAGGTATAGCAACCACCACATTGACCGTACAACACATACCAAGGACATCTTGACAAGATTATATTTCGATGTAAAGAATCCACAAACGTTGCGTGGATGCGAGAGAGTGGGAGGGGCTGCCGAAGGTTCGGGAGGCGTGCGTGCGAGGTGTTGCTGTAGTGAATGAGGGAGTAGTAGCTCAGGAGGGCATTGCGCGCTCGAGAGAGGGATGGGGACAGTTCTGATGCGGAAAGGAGCCCGAATAAGCTGATCAAAGCCGAGTGTCAGAGTTGAGACTGCCATGCTAATAGAGTGACGTACCTTTGGGACACGTCTGGGAAGTCACGTATGGCTATGTTGCGCTCGTCGCTCCACAGCATATCTCTGGCTATTCTCACGACCTACAGCGTATCCCTGCAGGGCGATGTGAGCGAGTGTAGCTGAGAGAACTGATAGCGCTCACCAGTCCGAGTCATCCGTCCCTCGATCGAATCTCCTCCGTAAGCTTCCTGACAACAGCCTTGAGTTCATCGTCGGGTTGGACTCCGTATGCCCGTGTAAACGAGGCGATATCTATGGGAGCACCCCATCTATTGACGGGTCAGCATACGACACGCGGTGAACGTTTCAGATCGAGTGCCGACCTTACTGACATCTGAAGGATGCACAAGCACATCCGATTCAGGACGTTGCAATGACTGATAAGTAGTGAGTGCTCACCCGACTCCGTTACCTCGTCTTCGCAGTATGCACGATGCCCATCGAGACGAGTAGCAGTCTCCCCTCCCCGCCTCTGCCTTCTTTCCACCGCAGGTAATTGGGCACAGCCCACGCCGCACCCTCCTTGATCTACGCGATTTGCGGCTCCGTATAACTCGCCCCCGCCGAGAACACGCCTACCACGCCGCCCACGCCGGCATCCAGAGCGCAGAACGTCTCCAGGAAGAGCGCCTGTCGCCCACCACCGTCACCATGATGATTGCCGTCCGCCGAGGATGCGTTATTCGGATACGCCGCACGGGCATGCTCCCCGAGTCAACGAAGAGCGCGCGCGCGAGGGGGTTCATGAACAACGATGTCTTCGCCCAGAAGCTGAAGGGGACGGCGATGCGGGATCTTCACGACTGTCCATGGTGCATATCCCAGAACGTGACGTCAGCGGAGGATTGCACGCGGCTGCCGACGCGGTGGGACGCACCGAGCATTGCTATGTCGAGGATCTCACTGTGGTGCACGAACCCGCGGGTCGCGCAGAACAAAGTCAACTTGAATGTGGCGTTCGGATGCAGCGGTGAGCTGTACGTACACGATAAGAGAGCCGTCTGCGGGTACGTGGTGCTGCCCTTCGACGTGCACCTCGGAGGAGAAGTCAAGAGCGCAGTCAGTCTGCACCCGCAGGACGCGACACGAGCGTCGACTGACTCGACTCCATGTCTGGAGTAGAAAACGGTCACCTGCTTATATAAGCTGTTGCACGCCGTCCGCCGCGGCCAAGCGTTCGTCGTGCTAGGGTTCAACGTTCAACGTTCAAGCTCAGGCTCAAGGCTGACATGTTCACGTTTCTGATATCAATGTAGAATCTATGTAAATTACATACATAGGTACGTTCGTCACCACCACATCGACAACGCCAAAATACACATAACCACGTAACATACGAGAGCGCCCCACAGGCGACGGTAGGCCAGCTCAAAGCGGTTCCAAGCACGTAGCCGTTCTTCGTTGTAAACGCCATACTTCAGGTAATTGTCGAAGTCGCCGCATATACCCATAATCTCGTCCTCAATAAATTCTATAGTGTCTTCATCGTCAGGCTTCATGACAGGGCATGGGCTATCTTTGATACCGCTTCTGACGCTGTCGACAAACGACTCGTAGCTCGTGCGGTCGCGGAACTCGGCTTGATGGATGTAGATATCGCCGTCCTCCGTGTGAGGCCATGTGGCAGTGCGTACGCTCTGCCAGATTCGGTGAGTGAGAAAAGGCAAGGAAGGCTCGATGTGCAGCAGATCACTCACCGCACACCGATCGTAGGCGATTGTCGAGTGCCCTGTGAGCAACGTCCACCGCTTCTCGATATGCAAAGCATTCGGCGAGAATATTATTGCAACTGCGTTGTGTAAAGTAAGTGAGTGGCTGTGAGAGCGGAGTACTTACATCTTCCTCCTCTCAGCCTCACTACTAGCAACGCTGTTCGAATCTTGGCAGCCTTACGAACCTTCTGAGCCCCGTATAGCTGGTGTTCAAGGTTACTGCCCACCGGGACCTTGTCCGTACAGCGTCCGTCAATCGCGTCGTCAGCAAAACATACGGTGACTTCGCGGTTCCTGAGGAGCTTCGTTAGTACGGTGGGATGCACTGTTGGCGAGACTCACTCTGGGATAGAAGGGGGACGTATTGCGGCAAGGTCGAGGTGGTATAAAACATAGCCGACAAGTAGAGCAAAGAGCATGATGGGGGATGGGGACAAGGGCGTCGATCGACCAGACGCGTATGTATGGCACTGGAATAAGTAATGCATTGTCCTGTGGCTGGGCTACCTCCGCACATCCACAGCTAGTACCGGGACGGTACGGATAGCACGAGGGGACAAAACTAAGCAGTGACGTGAACCCCTGGACATGCAGTAACCTCTCGCAGCGATCAACTCGAGAAGAGGTCGCGTCGAGGCCCGCTTCGAATTGTACTTAATACTCACTTCTACCTCGACTAATGAACTACTTTCAATATTGCGCGTCGAGGCGCGCGGGGAGACAAAGAATGCCAAAACAAAGGCGTTGGGTCTACGTTGGTGCGAGATGGCACAAAGCACAAAATAGTACCGTTCGGACGCATTCCAGCGCATCCTCTCCACGAGGTACTAATTCTGAGACATCCTGTACACTGCCTTCGGGCTGCTCAGATGCCTATGTTCTCGGTGTTCTCTACTGGTTCATACCGGTAGATGCTCAATGTTAAATGGCCAAAGGAGTGATGGGGTATCAAGCCGAAGATTACAGCAACAAGAGTAACAGGATGTGCAGATGCGACCATGAACGACAATGTCCGCTTCAGTGCAGCAGTACTAAGACGAGGGACAAGCAGAGAAAGCAGAGCAATGGATAGCAAGGTTGAGAACCGACAACGTCAAGACAGATGTGCACAGCATGGGCGGGGATGGGACAGAAAGACGAAAGGAATATGAGAGCATAGGGAGAGTGGATGCGGCGCAGACCTCACCGCTAACCAGACTCGAGGCGATGCCGCACAAGTCGGCGGAAACAGGGGTGCTCAGGCTATGTGGCAGCGCAAGCATTGTTCCGCCTCGTTATCGTGGAGGTCGCGTTCCATGTCATCCATGTGAGAGACCCCAGAATGGTCACGGCGCGTCACTTGCTCCACGAGTTCCTCAAAGGCCTTGCAAACCCCCCACCCACGTTTGGCAGATGTCTCTGAGATACGCTGCCCCCACTGGTTCGTGAGCTGCTCGATGGCTGCTCGGGAAATAACACGATGAGGCTCCTGCGTGCGGCCAATGATTAGCATGCTACAATCACGTAGGTAACGATACACACCAGATCCCCCTTTGTAGCGATGACTGTGATCGGCACATCCTTCATTGCCCTGACATAAGTCCCCAATGTGTTAACAGAAGCGGCGCAACGAACCGGTTGAAGGCTCCGAATGGCGTGAATGCGCTCTTTGATGCGTGTCACGTCTTGCAGCGCGGTCTGAGCAGTAATGCTAGTAAAAAATGGTAAGATTAGGCCCAAAATTCGCAGTTGACACACGGGGACATACTCAAGTGCAACAACGACGCCATGCGCGCTCTGCCATTGCGGCGGTCAATCAGTGGTGTGATGACTCAAACGGTAATAAATCACCTCGATTTGCTCTTCTTCTGCGCTCGAAAGGCTTGTAGTCCCAATTGTATCCACCAATTCTAGCTGACATCGTTGTTAGTTTGAGACAGACGTCAACATCTATGGACCACTGACTCGTACAATAGTGCCACGAAAGCAAAAGTCGTGCCTGTACAAATCTTCCAGGACAGTGAGTTCTGGTCGATGTTCCGCATGCAATTGCAAGACAGGACACTTACCATAGTCGACTGTCGGCATATACAGGTCACTAAATGTATTATGGCAAAACCGAGCTACGAGCGCGGTTTTCCCGACTCCGGAGTCTGACTAAAATGGTGGATGGTTGCTCCTCCATAGACACAATGCTGAGACGCACCTCCCAGGATAACAATTCGGTAAGCTTGTGTGGTAGGCCTAGTCATCAGTAGTAGAAAGCTAGGATGGGAGCGTTTCGAGCAGGCTGATATGGTGGATCCACGGTGGGCTGTTGATGGGATGTACATGTTAGGCCGCCTAACCAAAACGGTCCAAAAGTCACAGTAGCATAGGCGCCATATCCCCGCACTGGGCCCGCGCTGATCACATCGGCGGTCTTCGCAGCGCGCGCATGGCCGCACTCGGAATCTAGGCGTGCGACCCCACTGCAGGTACCTACAGGACTGGCCATGGTGCGTCTGCTACTCCATACTACGAATATTACTATAGTGCATACATGACCTGCTACAGGAGCCAAAGGGCCTTTCCAGATGGGGCCAAGTCCCGGGCTCCGCTGATTGGCCGTTCGAAGGACAAAGCAAGGGAACATATTAAAAGGTGTACGCCTGCATACGTTTCTCCCCCACTTCTTCTTGAACAGCGGCCTACCAGTGATGCCTCCTCCTGCTACAGGCCAGCCAACCGCGTCTGCCAACGGCGAGGGCTTCGATCTGAGCTCGGAGCATATCGTTCTTACACCTGAAGTCCTCAATCCATGGAGCCTCCCGACGGATGGTGTCTATCTGCAGGTGCTCGCATACGTTGTGAGTGGCTGTATATGTTTTGTCGCTCTCACTTACGTCTACACCGACCAACATTAGACTCGCGCTGATATCAACGGCCAATCGTCCTTTGCCATGATGGCTACTGATCCGGATGAAGACCTCTGCTCGGTGCCATTCGAAGGGGTCCCCGAAGGCCACCCCATGCATCAGGCGCTGGAGGAATTACCCATTGTCGAAGTCCCACGTAACACTACCAGTAGGGCAAGCGATGCTGAGCAGACCCAATGCAACATCAGGGCAAGCGGCGCTGAGCAGCGTCGAAGCAACACTAGGGCACGCGGCACTGGGGCACGCGACAATGTCGAACGCAGCGTCAATGCCAATGCAGAAACTTCGGACGAGGACAGGCACGATAGATTCTTGAGCAATCTATTTTCTGCCGCCATCAGTACGTACTAGGCTACCCAACGTTATTTACTTGTGTCACGCAATAGCTCATGGACTCTTCAGCTCATCTGCTTGCAAGCCCCTCGACCTTCGAAGGGGCAAAGGAGGTTTATATCGTGCGAGTGCCATACATCGTGAGCGCCATTCTAACCTATCTGGGTGTTGGTTCTGATGACATCAGACGGTTAACTTACTCACGATCCGCTTTCTCGTGCGGAAGGAAGTCCATGGCGTCGCGAAGGCTTTCCTCGCCACTCCCGCTATTGCCTACTATCCGATTAGAGCCCCGGGAGATGATGGCAACGCGTAACATCCCATTGCGCGCATCGCTTGCATAGTTTCTGTACATCTAACAATGTGTATATTACGTGGTGCAGTACTAGTCTCAGGCATATACACACCGCGAAGACGTTCAGACCGGTGCCGCAAGCGGGTTTGGGTACCTCCTAGCTAGTCCAATACGTACACAAGGAACAGAAATGGGAAATGCACGCGTTCTCAATGTCTCTACCTTCCTGGTAGCTAAGGCTCTTGAAAACGATCAAAGAATGAACGAGACAACTACACCCCGCGGCGCAGTATCTGATCGTAAATGATCACCACCGCGTCGACACCCCTCCAGATACATCCGAGAATGGCAACAAAGCACCAATCTACGAGCGCAATCCGCACCGGTGGTCTGCCCAGAGAAGGCTGAAATGCCACCTCCAGCGGATCAATTTTTTCGCTGATGGCTTGCAGCGAACGCTCGAGAGCGGAGAGCCGCTCTAGCGTCGCGCTGTGCGCGTCCTGAACTTCTGCCTTGCATTCGGTCAGACGACGCACAACGCTGGCATAATCCCGGGCACTGGCGAGTTGAACCGTGTGCCAGTTAACGTTTGGGGTTGCCTCCTTCCATCTGACCGTCAACGCAGGCTGGCGGAACTCATAAGCACATGGTATACAAGAGATGGGGCAGACGTTACCTCGTAGGTGATAAACTTTACTTGGACGGAAATCAGAGTATGACGATAGACTTGCACCCCGCTCTCAGGACATATGTATTTGAGGACCACAGCGTCTAGACGAGGCCAAACGTCAGCAATGAAACTCGCTGAGACTAGATGCTCACATTGATCCACTCCCGGAAGCTGAACGACGAGGATGGTGCCGGCTTGCTCGTTGTTAGGGAACGCACGCCCACGAGATACTTGGCACTTTCGCAACGTCCCTGAGGCGAGTACATTATATTCGCTGTAAGTGATGCGATTAGCGAGACAAGGAATCAGCGAGAACGACAACGGCTCACAGGAGAACGCCGTCTAGCTGTCGCACAAACAGTGGCACGGAACGGGGGAGCTTGAGGAAGGGTGGCATGGCAGAGCAGCTTACCCCCCACGCAAGACTTGGTGAGACATATATAGGATTGAACCGCGAAAAACAATGGTAGGCTAAGATTCACCCGCTATAGCTTGCTTTGTGTCGACTGCGGCTGCCATGCCCCTACGTCAGCGCACTGCATCGCTTGAGCCCTCACCGCGACGTTGGTCGCGCGAAAATAACGTAGCCCATTCGTAGTGGCTGTCACGACTCATTGGACGAGGAGGACGAGGCGAGGGAGGGGATCGACAGTTCGGAATTTGATCGGCGCCGGTCCGGGACGTCCGTGCAGTGAGGAGCTCAGACCTCTCCATCCGCGCTCAGTCTCCTGACGGCGTAGGCGCCTCGACGCCCAGAGTGTATGAGATGAGCGTGAGCACAAATCATATTCGCCGACAGACTAGTGCTCACGGATAATGTGAGATCGGTGAGCGTTGCCTTCGGCCCTACGCCACCTAGGAAGAAAGTCTACTGCTTGCGGGGATCCAACGTCTAGTATGATGCTTTTCAATCCGTAGAATTTGACGAACTTCATCGCGTGTCATATTGGCGTATATGTTGCAATGTCCGCTTGTTTTGATAATCGAGGAGGAAGCACTAGAGGTGCATAGGTGTCGAGGGCACGGGCGCAGTCTCGCATGAATGTTGGTTGCATGATGAACCTACTTGGTAATGCTCGTATATCTAACGTACTCATCGTCGAAAGGAGAACCCCGATGACAACTAGGAGCACATACCAAATTATGTCGGTCATGGGTATGGGTGGCCAGGGTGTGGCGGAGCACGGATGCAAACGGCGACAGTATCTACGGTCCATCACTCACATTCAATGGAAGTGCAGAGAGAATCTGACGTACCGCAGGATAACGTTTCGTCCGATTCAGCTTCAACACCAATTGCAAGGTGCGGTAGAGTCTAGGAATGACATCAGCTAGAAACGACCGGCTGACGAGCGAAACAGAGACGAGGTCGTTGCCATATAGGTGGGCGAAAATGAGACAGTCCAAGTTAAGACTGTCGGCAGGGACCTTGCTAATGCGCGCTGAGTGCTGGTGATGCCGCGTTCAGTGTTGCTGGGAGAAGTGAATCGAGGACAAGTCAAGGGTAAGTAGGTAACCATGAGGAGCTCGCGGGGAATGTCACGGGCCACGACTACCGAACTCAGAAGCAATGTCACGCGATGTGTGATAATCTCAGCATGCGCACCGTACATTGCGTCGCCCGCAACGATGGCGGGCTCAACCATCTTCCTCGAGCCTATTAGCCCGCCTTCGCCGTCTCCGCCCCCACCAGTAGCGCCAAGGCAACGCCGCTTCTCGTCAGGGTCCGTCAATGCTGCTTCCGACAGCGGCGAGTCTGAGCCTTGCGAACTCACGGAGGAGGAATAAGAGGAAATCAGCAAAACAGAGTTCAACTAGAGCAGACCACGAGACAGAAAACGGAATCGTGGTATGTTGCTTCCACCTCCGGGGCGTACAAGAACTGCAAGAAGTCGGAGAATAGCGACTGGCGTACATGCTTCATCGACGACGACGAGGAAGAGGAACAGTCCGGTCCTGCGAATGCCATGGAAGAGGCGGAATACAATGAACATGAACAGGTTGACAACGTGAATCCTGCTGCTCCGCAGGAGATATAGAGCAACGGCGACGAGGACGCGATGACGATGACGATGAACCACCGGTGCACCCTTCGGACGCGAAGGCGCTCGAGCCACTTGCGGATGATCAGCTCGAGAACGAGGACGCCACAACGAGGACTTCATCAGCGAGGACGACGGTGAGCCGGACGTCGCCGCCAGCACGCCCACCTCGCGTGCGGCATCCCAGAAGGGCTGAGGCGTTGGTGCTCCCCAACTTACCGACGACCAGAACGCGGAAGATGAAGAAGAGACTGGTGACGACCCGATCGCGACCCCGCAGAGTCCGACGCCGACGACGACGCGGGCGTGCCTGTGGTCGCGGAGCCGGCGATGCCAGTAGACATGGCCCCTCCAGCGCTAGGCGATGACGTCTCACCCATGGACATACACCCCAACATACCCCGCCGTCGCTTGTTGCTCCCACACCTCATACTGCCGCGGCATCGTCAATCATGGCCGGCTCGTCCGTTGTGGTGCCACCCTCACGGTCTCCATTGGCGTCCTCCTCCGCATCTGGTCGCCATCATCTTCACGCTCACCCACGCTCAAGGCTGAGGTGGACGTGCACGCTGGCTGTGGTTGACGGGGATGACGGGGATGTCGTCGACGAGGAGTTCGATATGGACTCGCCGGAATTGGAGTTCGAGCTAGAATCCTACCTGCAGCCTGCGCACCGTGCTGAAGCTCTTGAGGTGCTCGCGACGATCGAAATCAAGTCCGCCCTTCTACGAGAGCGCCTGTACGTAGAGAAGTTGGACGCTCTTGCTTGGGAAGAAGCTTTGGTAGCAGAAGGTCAGTCACGCCCTGGGCGCGTGCATACAGCCATTGACTTGCGGCAGGCACACATCCTGAATTGTTGCATCTCAACGATGAGCTATCGAAACGACGCGACAAGCGACTCGAGCTCGCGTCAAGGAGACGCGACTTTGAGGTTCTGAACGTGACGAAGCGCCGGAAGCTCGACGAGGACGGCGTATGGAGCTGGTGGAAGGTGAGGACGCGTTTGACACGTGACTGTACTGTATTGATATCGCCCCGGCCGCGTCGTTCCCGGGATAGGGATGATATACAAACTGAGGTTGATCTCGGAGATCAATAGGAAGAGGCGTAAGCTCGACCAGGCGGGCACTGGAGCGCACACAACCTGGTCAGCTCATCAGGGTTCCCGCCTTCGCGCGCTCGCTGACAACGTGTCAGAACCTCGATTCCGGGACCACCGCAAGACATCCGTGCGCCTCCTACATTGCGCGAGCCCGTGAAATCCTGTCCGTTCCGCATTGTGTCTTCAGAGCATGCACTGCGAAGCACAGATATGATGGGACCTCTTACGTACCCACGTCTAACCCCTCTGCCTGGCAACGCCATACGGAGAGATCTAGAGTTCTTGTTCCAGCATAGCCGTGGTGTGGTTCGCTTCGATCCGCATCGCCAGATGGTCGATCCTGCACTTGGTGCGCCAGTGCCACAACAGTATGACTACCCGATGAACATGCTGATGGTCAATGGACTCGGCCCACGCAACCGCTTCTTTCCTGGGCCTAGGTTCCAACATCCACGTTATCCAGAGATGCATCCCTACTCAGTATGCAACCTTTCCGACCTCAGGCTTAGCGACCCGCGCATCATCCCTCGGCGGTTTCAGGCAGCTTACCGAATCTGCATCCCTCACAGGCGACCGACCGGGCCCCATTTTCTCGGATCGGGGCTCTCGCAGCCTAGGCCTGATATGCGCATGCAACATGTCGGCTACATGGCTGCCATCATGCCATGAATGACCCCGGCGATCTGATGAGAGCGCGTTCCATCTCGCCTGTGCCCGTGCAGACAGCACCGACCAGGATGGTCCCCTCCCGCCCGGGTTCTCACCAAGTTCTCACAGTCGAAGCCTCACGGATGGGTCAGCGGCAGTCCTCCGGGCCCCAGCATGCTAGGCCCGGAGCAGCCCGGAGCTCGAGGCAAGGAGCCAAGACGACCGGGAAGCGGACCGAGTGCACATGAGGCCGAGCTGGAGCGCGACCGGGCAGAAGGCCCGAGGGATGATGGAGCGTGAGCGGGAGTACGTAGGGGAGAGGAGGCCCCGTGCAGATGATACCTCCAAGGCATCAGCGCGAACACCCGCCTTGGCCGCTTGTGCAGCTACGTAGAGCATGTGTCGGAAATACGACGAGGAATGACCCGCATTTGATTGGCCGGTGGTGTGCCGACAGTGCCGTACACGCTGGCCGTACGGGGGTGAACATATGAAGCGCGCTCGTGCGCATTGATAGTGCTGCCGCGTACGTGGGGCACGCAAGAGTTCGAAGAGTCACCTAAATAATATGCGAGGAGCACGATCGCGAGGGAAGGGGGCAGACATGAATACATATACAGAGTCGTAGACGTACAGGATTTCAGACAAACAAAAACCAGGAAGATGAGCCGCTGTCGAACCTCAGTTCTGTGCACATTGAATGAAGCTCAGGCCCTCGGTGCGAAGGCAGCCTGAGGCAGAGAGATCCAGGTCTTCAACATGAGGTCGTAAACGTCCTGCACGCGAGTTTGAAGCGCAGACATCTCCAACCGCAGCGCATGAAGTTCCTGTTCACTTGGTGAGCACGTAGAGTTACATGGGAGTGTGGTGAAGCTACCTCGCGTATTGTCAAGGCCGGGAAGTCCTAGTGCTTATGGGTCAGTGAACGGTGTGGTACGATGACTGATTGGAGTCTTACCTCTGTGTCGCCCATGGACGACTGAGGCGGAGTGGTTTCGTTCTCACCGCCACCTTCGCTGGCCGTTTCGACATCGCCCATCTCTTCTTCGACAGACTCCAGGATTCCCGCCAGAGTAGGAGGCGTCTCCTACGGTAGTTCAAGAGAGGGAGTGGTGCTAGTCTGAGCACTTACCGACATGGCTCCCTGAGCACGGCGGGTCGCATCATCGCCGAGGGACTGGGCTACGCCAACAGCCGCGGGGACACCAAAAATTGCTTGCGAAAGTCTGAAGGTACGAGATACGATTTCATGTTGTCCGGATGGGAAAGGAGTAGATAGGACATACCGCTCCGCGCTATTGTCCGCCGCGGGATCAAGCATAGCGGCTTGCCTGCCATAAGCTCGCAAGCCCGTGGTTCTACCGAACCGATGAAACGCCATCGCGGCACGTTTCGGACCGCGGTTGCGACTGAAAATAGGTTCGCTGAGTGGGCTATGTAACTAGGAAGAGGCTCACTCACCGATCGCGAGACGAATGGTCGGGGCTCGCCGGCGCGAGTCTTGAGCGTTTGATTGCAGGGGCTTCATCTGGCTCCCGTTGGAAGACAGAAGCAGCCTCGGGGTGGTGATCCCCAAGCAGAGGGAGACTTCGGCCTCTCTTGAGGTTTCGAAGGCTGATAATACGTGAGCCACTCGGACGTCGCTGCTGGGATGCCACATGCTTACTAATGATTGTCTTGCACGCTGGACATCGTCGGTAGCGGTAGCTAGGTTCCGCGCTATAGACCGAGCATAATCCGCACACGCGGGTTTTATGCACTTACAGCTCGGGACCGTACGAATGCGGCGGGCATCGCAAGAACGCATGTTCGAAATCGGAAACAAAAGACAAGGGCAATGGCTAGAGAATACACCATAATGGTTCAGAGCCCCATGAATGGACCAGCGCTGGCATGACAATGCATTGGGCATCGCGTATTAGTGCAACCTTCTAGTCTCCGTTGCAGACCATAGCCGGCGAGCGTCTTGCAACCTTCGAAGGAGCAGATCATTCTACATCTGGTCAGCGGTTAGATAGTTAGAGCCCAGTCGCAGCTAGCCTGATTCGTACTGTGACGTCAGTCTTTGTAAGTGGCGCATCGCCGCGGCCCATCGGAAGCGGTAAGTACTCTTGCGGAGCCGATTAGGGCGAATGACGAGCGGGAACACGCACCCTTCTCCGCAAAAGTCGGGCTGTCGGGGCGTTGGCGAACGTGTTACTTGTCATGACAGCGGCCGTGAAGTCGCAGCAGACGCCCTCGCGACGGCTGACACGGACGTGCGAGGACCGCATGCGGCGGGTGCATGCAGCGGCCATATGCATTGTTGGCAAAGTGGCAGAGGGGCGTATTACTCTCGCGAGTGAGATCTCAGCGGTGTTCGGGTGGTTGCCCTGCAGGATCCGGTGTCGAGTTGGCGGCTATGTGTCCAAAATCTCAGGAACGTGAGTGTGCATATCTTCGGCGGCCCGCCCGTGGTTGCATTGTACGGGGCAGGTCCTAGACTCCATCACGTGTCATTGGAAACTCCAGCGACGAGTCGATCCTGAGTAACGACCAGAGTTGTAGAAGTAGAAGTGAGCGACTTCTACTTCGGGAGTGTGTAGGACTAGAAGTCGATGCAAAACAGTAGAAGTCAAGGCAGACCAGTAGTACTGATCAAGCTTGGATCGAGTGTAGTAGAAGGCGCGTCTAAGGCTTGGCGTCGGTCTAAGGCTTGGCGTCGGTCTGGCGAGCGCTCAGCGTCGGTCGAACTCGTTTTTGCACTCACATGGTCTCGGTAGGCAATGATGTCATGAAACAATCAGTCGTGCTCCAGAAGAAGAGCTCTAGTGGCATTCGCCGCTTCAACGTCGGGGCTGGTGTCCCGCCCCGACACGTTTGCACGAAGCTAGCGAACCTACTAATATCCAGGTCAGTACTAGTCGGAAGCGCAGACAGCAAGTAAAGACTCAAGCTCACTACCATCTTATATACCACTGCATAACACAGGAAACGGTCGCTACGTGGGGCCACAACCAGTGGCGAAAGTGGCAGCTTGAGATGGGCCCGTATGGCATTGCCGTAGACGCCCAGCGACTCATCTAAGATCTGAGATCAAAGGGTTACCAGCGGGCGACTTCTACTACCGTAGCGGGCACTTCTACTGGCTGACCTGACTGCTACTGTGACCGCCGACTTCTACTCGCCGTACTCACTCTCACTTCTACAACTCTCGTATATACTCATCGATCCTCGAGGTTACCTCTCAAACGCTGCGCGTGAACGAACGTCGCGTGGTACGATACTCGAGCCACGAAGTGAAAAGACCTAGTACCCTCCATATCCTTGAGATATAGTTACATGCACTGTCTCAGGTAGTGCTTTCCTGATGACTTCCGCATCTCAGCATACACGACAGAGCCAGCCTCTTTTGCGGATGACACCCTCATTCGAAGTGGAAAAGACCGGACATAACTTACCCGCGGAGTTGATAGAAAGCTTGGAGGATGTGATACTCGAGGGACATGTGAGCTTGCACAACCGGTGTTGACGCTGCTCGATGCTTGGCTAACGTGATTTTGGATGAGACTCCCACTGGCGAGCGAGCTGATCGCAAGCGCTCCGAGAGCCCCTATCACCGAAATGCCAACTGCGTAGACCGCACCGAGGAGGTAACGTACGTCTTTTGCGAGCTTCAAGCGTTGAGGGCTAACCTTTCCTATCGTGCCACCATAGGTTGCGTGTGTGGTACATGGACGGACGCGCCACTCGTCGGGAAAGTCGACGAGAACTCCAGACAAGGAGGTGTTGCCAAGGGTCCGTGGCATCATATCAAAGCGGTTCGTCAGTGACTTTCTGGAGTTGAACCTAGCGAACAGTAACCGCACTCCTAGGATGCCAGTTGCTCGCCATCGTGGTCCGAATGGCAGGGCACAGCAAGTCTCCCACACTGGGCTCGCTTTCACAAAGCGTAGAGTTGATTCAAAGGGCTCATCGACGACGCTCTTGCGTCGCGGCACAACAGCCTCGGCCTTCACGAAGATACAGGCGCAAGAAAGCCACTCTCACGTCACCTCCCGGGCGGTCATTTCCGTCGATCACGAGCTCCCCAATCTATCCACGCATGCGAAAACACTGGACGATATACCGTCTTCACCGTCTATCCCGTCGGACGGTGGTCTTGAACCTCCTTGGATCCCCGTCCCGATTCAGAGTCTGCTGCGTTCCTCGTCTGAGGCATCGAATTCCGCGGAGCAGAAGTCCTTGATCGTCACCGGGCAAAACAGGTCACCTCCAACGGGAGTTGACACGGCTCCTCTCGAAGATGCACCGCCTGAACCCTATACGAGCGACGAATCAAAGCCATCTAGACGGTGAGTACTGGGACGATACCCGCTGATATCGTTACTCAGTACGCTTTGTAGCATCCGTCGTGTCCCGGTGACTCTAGTCGCCTGCGTAATCATATGCTGTATGGCACTCTTCACGCCTCCACTGCTCGACGTGGCTACCACTGCTCGTATATCCGCAAATGTGTCTGTTCTGCGAGAGAAGCTCGTTTCGTCAATTCTGGGTCTCGCTCTACCCGGATCGCCCGCCCCATCGCCCCCTCCTCATTCTGTTCGAGAAGATCCATATAACTTTGCTTCGCTTGCGTCCGGTGCAAGCATTATCGAGTACCTCACATCCCCAAGCTACGTACCACCCCTGCATCCCCTCATTTCTTGGTCAAAGAGGTTGTTCGGGCAGAAGCTACCAGTCCCGTACCCTCCTTCGGCTGTTCTCGACCCTGACAGTGAAGGCTGCTGGCCGATGTCCGGACCATCAGGGCATCTTGGAATCGAGCTGCCAGTTCCCATCTACATATCAAGCATGACCATCGGGTACACACCGCGTGACCTAACTGTAGATGGTCGCTCGGCGCCACGGACCATCTCGCTATGGGGTCTCCATGATGCCATGGACGCCGAACTTGCAGACGAAGGCGCGAAAATGGAACCCAGTCTAGCGAGTTCAACCGTCCTTCGCGCAGTACCCATTCATCTGGGCCAATTCACTTATGATGCGACTTCGGCAAATCATATCCAAACTTTCCGCGCAAATCAAGTCTCGAAAACCCTGCGGTTCCAACACATTATGCTTGAGGTGGAGGATAACTGGGGTTTTGAGGCGTCGACATGTCTGTGCGCAGTATGGGTCCATGGTTATAGATGAGTTGGTCTGGATCTGCATTTGTCGTAACACGACGGAACAATACTAGTCTGAGCTCGTCATTTGTCATACTGGAGACACGTGAAGCCATGGAATGTGCATGCATATTGAGTGGCTATGCTCTCCCTTCTCGATCCTCAAAAGTGCTTCCAGCCACTCGCGTGCTACTTGAATCCCTTCCCCCTTTTGCTATGCCCACTTGTCCCGCGGTCATGATCGAAGATGGTCACACTCTTGTCAAAGAGCGACCTTACAGACAACGCGAGTGCATCCGACCTTTGACTTGGAACAGCGCTCACAGTGTGTATAGATATGTTAGATGAAGTCAATGCTCTGTGAGCCGAAGGCGTCACGAAGATACCACGGGATGAATTTCTTGCCAGAGGTATGAATAGACACGCCAATTCCTCGAGCTGCCTGATGATACGACATCTACGTAGTGAAAAAGCGGGCGGGCATAAAGGAGCGCACCCCTCGTCGCATGGTCAGTGGCTACACCGTGACTGCTATAGACCTCGGTCGTCATTGACATCGGCAATGGCAGCGTCGCCGCCCACATCCCCCCATTTTCGGCGAACTGACTGCGAACGAGAGGCTAGCGGCTCAACAGAAGTCTGGGGGAGGAATGCTCATCATACCTAGTGTGATCACTGAGAGAGGAAGCGAGACTCAAGTCGATGCCACCATTGAACAGTCCGTATCTATCAACGGGGTGGACGACTTTCGCACTCTCGGGCCCGCCACTCAGGACATCAGCCACAACATTGGTTCATGGATCTATCAGAGGGTGTTCCGGACGTGGGCTTTCGCTCAAGCTGCTCGGTTTTGGGTCTACCTGAAGGCCAAAGTGTGTCTACTTATGTCATACTGCGTGGCTTGCTCACGTACTATTTCTCTTGTTAGGCGAATGCGACGGAGTTCATGGCCTAGCGCTGCCGTGCTAGACTCGACATCAGCACTATGGGCGGCGAGTGGCTCAATACATACAGCTGTTGCAATGTATGAGGGTACACGTTCAGATGTTATATTAGAGTGCCTGCAGATATTGTGCCCTCTGGATGAGGTTGAGCACGGTGGGGATACAGGCTGCATTCGTCAGACTCCACTCCTCCGGCCTCTTCGTGCCGGGGCCTCTCTACGGCGTAGCCAGCATCCGCTCCTCCTCCATCACAGCAACTTCCTCTCACCATGCCTGCTGCCTCACAACGATCTCAGGCAGCTGTACGCCCGTCTTCTCTGGGGTAGAGCCTAGGAGACCGCTCGTAGTCGTAGTGCGAGGATGGACGCTTTCCGACTTGCACGTTGGGTTTACGATCGAGACCGGTGCGTTGGTCGATCCCGCGCTCGCGGCAGGTAAGGTGTTGGCTCAGGCGCGCCATCATATCGCCACCTGAACCACCCACGAGGCCCGCGCTCATGTTGATGGGGTGGTTCGTTGCGGGAGAGCTAGGCCCGACGCTGGCCGCGACGCCCATTCCATGCCAGCGGGACCTGCGTTCGGGAGACCGTTCGCACCCATACCTGCGTTCGACGGAGACATCGATAGACGAAGCGTCTGAGGCGGAACACCCGCGAGCATCGCTTGCTGCTATTGAACTTGCTGCTGCGACGGGGCCTGCGGGACATTCTGTGCGCCTTGCTGAAGGTGCTGCTGCTGCAGACCAAGCGGGTACGGGCGTCTCAGACTAGTGGTGCGGGCGCATTTTGCGGGTACCCGCTGGGTCTATTCACAATCTGCTGTCCCCGCCCGCGTTCAGCATCCCGGTATTCAGGCCTTGCTGCTGCGGATGAAGACCCCGAGCGGGCGTGGCCTCGGCACCTGCATTCCGTCCAGGGTTTGACCTTGATTGTGTACAGCGCCCTGATTGACCTGGGGCATCCGCGGATGTGACGCATGCCCAAGCTCGTACCAGGCGTCGCCGGTCCTGCGCGCGGCTGAAAGGGACTCGGTCCTCCTGGTTCTAGAGTACTTACTAGGCGCTGTAGATTCAGGTGCAGACGTACCAGGCGGGAGCGTGCACGGGCTGGGTGTTGCGCCGGGTCCGTTTGCCATAGGTGGCCGCGGGCTCGGCGCACCAAGCTCAGTCTTCGGCGTTGCGTGAAGGCGACTGAAGGCGACGGTTGAGAGTATCATGATCAGTGGCGGACGCGCATGCGCATGGCGCTCCTCGGACCGGCGCCGGATCTGTTGCTCAAGATCTATTAGTAACCGATCCCCTTACTGATTGACCGCGCCCTTCTCGCCCCATCCCTGCAAGCTCTTTCTTCGAGTCGGGGGGTTCTCTTGTACCTACAGAGGTGAGTGGTACTCTAGGGTTGGAGCTCGCTAGGCCTAGAGAACTAAGTCGACAGAGCAGATGTGTTGCGGAGGCCCCCAGGCCCCTTCGTTCGAAAGACAGAGCAAGGCCACAGTGAATACAGAGAACGTTTGAAGGCCCTCGATATCGAGGTGAGTTTGTACACGCTACCTTCGAAACAGAAAGACATCATCTGATCAGCGTGCACAATCACGTTCGGTCGGTGAACTTGTTCCATGAGAGCTGCGTGGGCAGGGAGCCCGATCTCAAACGCGCAGCGTAGGCCCCAGCAAGAGAGATCACAGGCGAAGAGGAGCTGGCTACCAACTGAGGCCTACGTCAGGGAATATATCGCCGCGGCGGATGTTGACATGCCGAGTGAGGTGAGTTTCTGGGAATGAGACCCGCGTAACACCTCGCTCAAGCGAATGCCATCATTGAATATCGAATCCCAGCTTACGAGTCGTTTATAGACGTGCATAATTCTAACCAGAGCTTGCCAAACACCGGGGGTATAGATCTGTGGCCTCGACCCTTTCAACAAACATCGTTCCCATGATGTCAGGACGGTAGCTCAAGATATCACCCCTTGGACGGCGAGCGGACTGTACAAGCTTGAATGAAGACGCGAGAATGACGAAGCAGCGAGTAACAAGGGTGCAAGTCGTCGCTAAACGAGCGCGGACACGCGTTGCGCTCGCATTACCCAGCTTTCATCATTGACGACGTAGACGTCGAGCATAGCTCGTGTGTGGATGCTTTCGTTGCGTGTGGCAGGGCGGATAGAGCAGACGGAGGGGTGCGTATGCACGGATCCTGCGATTCGAGACTCGGACGGCAAAGACTCATGTGTCACAAGCCATATAGACAGCCGGATAGACACTGCTCGTGCATAATTTGCCATCCTCAGGACTACGGTGTAAGCGTGCGCAGTAGCGCGCTGTACCTATCCCTACCGGGAGACAGCCGGCCTTCATGTGGCTTGTGCACGCGCAGAACCAGAACATCGGTATTCCACTCGCGCGCGGGGGCGCAAGCCGCCCACGATTCTGGGGCACGAAGGAGACGCTCCTGCCCGTGTACACGAGTGTTGAGGAGGCCGTCCGCAAGCACCCCGACGCTGACGTCGTAGTCAACTTCGCCAGCTCGCGCAGTGCGTACTCGAGCACGCTTGAGATCTTCCAGTTCCCCCAGACCAAGCGCATTGCGCTTATTGCGGAGGGTGTGCCCGAGCGGCATGCACGTGAGATCCTCCACACGGCCAAATCGAAGGGCGTGCTCATCATCGGCCCCGCGACGGTCGGTGGCATCAAGCCTGGCTGCTTCCGTATCGGTAACTCTGGAGGGTGAGTGCTCGTTGCCTGCATCCAAACATCACACGCTAACGGGTTCCAACAGTATGATGGACAACATCATCGCAGCCTGTCATAGACAAGACATTACCGTACATCCACTGTACCCATCGCTTCCAAGCTCTACCGCGCGGGCGCTGTCGGCTACGTCTCAAAGTCTGGCGGTATGTCAAACGAGCTCAACAACATCCTCTCGCTCGTCACCAACGGCACGTACGAGGGTATCGCTATCGGCGGTGACCGCTACCCGGGCTCGACCTTCATCGACCACTTGCTGCGCTACGAGCAGGACCCCGACTGCAAGATGCTCGTCCTCCTCGGCGAGGTCGGCGGTGTCGAAGAGTACCGCGTCATCGACGCCGTCAAGAAGGGCATCATCCGCAAGCCGATCGTCGCATGGGCGATCGGCACCTGCGCGAAGATGTTCACGACGGAGGTCCAGTTCGGGCACGCGGGCTCGATGGCGAACTCGGACACGGAGACGGCGGACGCGAAGAACCGCGCCATGCGTGCCGCGGGGTTCATTGTGCCCGACACGTTCGAGGACCTGCCCGCGGTGCTGAAGGAGACGTACGAACGCCTTGTGTCGAGCGGTGCGATCGTCCCCAAGTCGGAGCGCGAGCCGCCAGTCATCCCGATGGACTACAAGTGGGCGCAGGAGCTCGGCCTGATCAGGAAGCCCGCTGCGTTCATCTCGACGATCTCGGACGAGCGTGGACAGGAGCTGCTCTACGCCGGTATGCGCATCTCCGAGGTCTTCAAGGAGGACATCGGTATCGGTGGTGTCGTCTCTCTGCTCTGGTTCAAGCGTCGGCTCCCGCCGTGGGCGACCAAGTTCATCGAGATGGTGCTCATGCTCACCGCCGACCACGGTCCTGCCGTCTCGGGGTGAGTCTCGTTGCCCTTCGACTAATGACTATCTACTAATGATGTCAATAGTGCTATGGCTACGCAGCAGCCTTCCCGCGCTTGCTGCCGATGGTGGTTCCCCGGACGACGTCGGTCGGCCGTTGTCGATCTCGTTCAGGGGACAGTTACCGGCATGAAGGAGATGGACGCAGCAAGGACGTGCGGGCATGCGGGCGGGCTTCAATATTACTCCGCACACGGGTCGTCTCAGCGACTTCTTCGGAGACACACTTTACAATCACACAAGGCATGTCTGCTCCCTGCATAACTCTGAGTTTCATTAACGCGATCACGGGACTTTCACGTGCTATGAACGCTCTCGCGTCGGCTTGGCTCTCGCGTCGGCTTGGCTTGGCTTGTTGTTCATGTTGCTACCTATCGACTACTCCTCAGAGACCCACCAACACCGCTTCATTGAACGCCTCCCCATCCGCCACTCATCTCCATGACTTGCCAAACCAAGGATCCGCAACCCGATGCACAGCGAACCCGGGCTCAACGCGGTACACCCAGGAAGACCCCACAGCTAGACGTCGATGGCTTCGAGGAGTATCGCGTATGCCGTTGTGCCATCTGTATGCAACGTACATATGTTGATGAAGATGGTCATGAACACCAAGGAGCTCGTGTCGGGAGGAACAAGCTTAAGCAACATCGCGCCCTGGAGGCTTGCCGTCTCGCCGCGTCCGTGTCGACAGAGTCCGTTCTCCCCTCACCTGCCCCTGCAATGCCTCGCGCAATGAATGACTCGAGTATACCTGAAGCTAGAGCCGGAGGTATAGCTTAATTGACGACTCTCGCGATCGCTAGTGCTAACCACTTACGCCACAGTGGCATTGGAAGTGGTTGGCGGGCCACACCCTGCTACCTCGAACTCACATAAACAAGGATTCGAACCGTTACCTGGGTCCATCTCAACAGGGATTGTTGATGAGAGCCTGTCTGCGACGCAACGAGCACTGTCGTCCAAGCGTTTGAAGGTGGTTCAACATGGTACTTTGCGATTCGCTACACACCCTTCCCTCTGTCCCCCTCTCTCGCCGTCCGATATAGGAGCCTCGGGAGAGCTTCATGTGAATCACGGTTCCCTTTGCCTACTTGACGGTCACCCTGCGAACCAGACGGTTCTCCTGTACGAGGAGTGGCTGCTCACGTCACTGTTGTACGTGGAGAGTCAAATCGGTCATCCCGTCTTGACCGTCAGGATGCGTGCACGAGTATTGATGGCCGATCTTGAGAATGCGATCGAAGAGGTTCTTCGCTGGAAGATATGCGAATGGGAGAAACAACGGTCTCGCGGAGGCAGCTATGATCCCGCGGATGAGATAGATGTAGTGGTAACGGGTCAGTGTGCGTGTGGCTTATTGCTCAACTAAACTAACGGAGCATGGCATAGATCACTACATGAACACAGTCACTCGTCGAGGCCAGTCGGATCCCGCAGTGCTCATATGCCACCTCTTGGCTACAGTCCTCCATGTCTCCTGCAATGTCTCCGTTCAACGGTCCACATTCTTTCTCGCCGGCTTCCGCGCAATCTTACGCGCCACTTCTGATCCTGATCAGACCCGTCCGCCAGGCTCGGACTTCCAGGCGAGCGCCATTCCGAAGGATATACACACTGTCTTGAACGACATGAACATTCATCCTGTTACGAAGACTTTCGTTTGCTGCAAGGAATGCTACGAGCTTTACCCGATTGAGCCAAACGGCAGCTTTCCCGACAAATGCACTTCGCGCTCGGCACCTGCGGAGGACGTTTGCGGTGCTGATCTACGCGTCATGCGGAAGATCAAAGGTCGCCCTACCTGGTTTCCGGGTCGTCGATACGTCTATCAAGACTTTCCCCACTGGCTCGGAAGACTCATGTGCCGTCCGGGCATGGAAGAGATCTTGGACAGGCACCCGACAGCGGGATCAAACGGCGTAGCGTCAGATATTTGCGCGGACTTCATGGAGTCGCCAGCCATCTCTGAGCTGACGGGTCCCGACGGCTTGCCATTCATCAGGGAGGATACGCGAGAGGCCCGCTACGTATTCGGTATATTCGTCGATGGCTTTCAAGCGCATGGACGCAACGGACCTCCTGATATGTCTCTGCAAGCTATATACCTGATATGCCTCAATCTTCCCGCCGACATGCGTATGCACCCGGACAACATGTTCCTTGCCGCTGTGCTTTCCGGCCATCCATCCCTCGAACAGATTAACCCTCTGCTTCGCCCGATCATTGACGTTTTTCTCAAATTATGGTTCAAGGGCGCAACGTACACGTCCACTCCGCTACACACGAGAGGAAAGCGCGTCCGTTGTGCGCTGGCACTGTTGATTGCAGATTTGCTAGCTGCGCGTCAAGTAGCTGGTCTCAGCTGGTTTAACAGCGATCTCTTCTGTGCGTACTGTATGCTCCACCTACGCGATCGCGAGAACTTGGACTGGACAACATGGATACCCCGTACGGGAACCGAGCACCGGCGCTGCGCCGAGAAATGGCATGCAGCGCAGACTCGGGAGGAGCGCGACCGCATCTACCATCAGGAGGGTGCGAGATGGTCCGAGCTCATGCGGCTACCATATTGGAACGCCATCAAATTTACTACTGTGGACCCCATGCACGCGCTCTTGAACAATCTCCTCTCCTGGCACGTGGAGAGAGTCTGGGGAATCAACGGCACTCTGAAGGATGACCTAGATGGTGTGACCTATGACCCAAGCAGGAAGCCCCCTTCAGAGGGCGAGATTCAGGCCGCATGGGTAGTTCTTAGGACGGGTTCCTCAACAGAGCTCGGGGGACTTTCCCGGAATGTACTCTGCGAGCTTTGTAAACTCGAGGGAAAGCGCTTTGCAGGCACCAAACCGCAACTTATTGATCGATTGATACAATTGGTATGTACTTTTCTGTACCGCTCGGCGTTATCAGACATGCTGACTAGTATTTCATATAAGCGTATAGAGAACGGCTGGTTCACGCACGACGGCGCACCAATCGACCAAGGAGACCAACCTGGACATCAGAGAGAGCAGGAGAGGGCTGTTAGCGACGCTACCTCGGTTGTCGACTTGCGACCTGGCTTAGATCTGCAGAGCTCTCTGAAGGCGTTCAGTCTGGCAACCCTTCGGCAAGTGTGCATGGCGAAGCTTGGAGGGCCCTTGAGGAAATACGAGGGCGCGAAATGCGGCAAGACAGAGTTGATCAAAATGCTAGAGAAACATGTAAGTTCTGCAGCTCTTCAGTTGACTGATGCGTGCTTAACTGATTGTGTCATAGCGTATTGACTCTGGAATTATCAACGCAACTGGGGAGATTCGTGGAGCAGCCAAACCCAAGAAAGGACGGGGGGATCTTCCGACCGAAGCGGAGATGGCTGACGCTCAGGATATACTACACAATGGCACCGCTTCCAGCCTAGCTGGTCTGAGAGCACGCGTTCTGGCCGAGCTATATGCCATCCATGTTCAGGGAGAGCCGGACGAGCAGGTGCATCGGAACCTGAGCAAAAAAGAGCTGTTACTGGAGCTAGAAGAACACGTGAGTACGCTCCTTTCAGTCATGCGCTGTAGTACTGACACAAGTATCTAAGCGACGCAAGAGAGCCCTGGGAAGGGCGGCTGCCAAAGCACGGGAGGATCTCGCTAGACAGGAAGCCCTCGTAAACATAGCTAGGACCAACGGTTTGATCAGACCGTGGAAGGGAAAGCAGCGTATCATCTCTATCGCGGGCAGCCGCATCACCGTTGAAGAGCTAGCCAATGCTGAGTTCATCCTATCACGAGGAAGCAAGAAGAAGTTCGATCAGCTTAGCCTCAAAGCCGTGCTCGCGCTGTGCTCCAGAATACTTCAAATGGACACAGATGGTCTGGACACGGCAGGAGCACGGCAAGCTCTCCATCAATATGTAAGTCCATTTGTTGCACGCCATTGGGTCGGGGGGGCTCATGCGATAACCAACAGCGTGTAAGGAAAGGTATCACAACCGATACAGGGCGCCTTACTTCCGGGACTCAGCGAGAGAAGGGGAGAGTTCTTGGGCACGATTCGATGAAACGCGTGTGGGAGGATATGGAAGCGATAACCCTACCGTCCTGGGTCACGCGTGTGCCTCGCAGGGTCGGGGCGTCGCCTTCATCCTCGTCCGTAGGCCTTGGTGCGGATGAGTGGAGAACGTTCTGTACGATCCACCTCGTCACGACGCTATGCTATGTGTGGGGCGAGAAGGATCAATCCTCACGCGAATACGCCCTGCTGTCGAACTTCATGGAGCTTGTCATAGCCGTCAAGCTTGCTCTCATGCGTTTCACGACATCGAGGCGCAGTACCCAGTGTCGGACGTCCCTATTCACTTATCTGGCAGGACTCCTCGATCTCTTCCCGGGTACGACGATTCAGAGTAACCAGCATGTGTCGGCCCATATCCCGGACATTCTTCAATACGCGGGCCCGGCTCCTGGTTGGTCTTCGTGGGGTTTCGAGCGGGGCCTTGGGCAGCTTCAAAAGTTCAACACCAATAATCAAATTGGTATGGCCGTTCAATGATGTATGATCCATTCTTTTACCTTTCACTCATTGTTGTTCCTCGATAGAACGGCTTGGATCGACAATGTTGCACGCATTTTGTCACAAGCAGAACCTCAGCACCCTCATAAAACAGCTGTCGGAGGTGGACTGCGACGACCGCGTTCGGTCGTTGGCCATGGATTATGTCCGCGCCTTCGAGTCTGACATGCGAGGGACGCTCAAAGGAGACCTTCTCTCTTCTTTTACCGACGCTTCTCCCGAGACAGCCTGGATGCATGCTCGACCAAGCGATCACGATCACCTCGAACCAAACATCGCGCAGCTCGTACGTCGTTGGTTTGCACGAAACGATCACGGGTCTCACAAGAACTCGACCATCAACCCGTACGTCGTCCGATTGGACAAGGTCCGTGACAGAGGCGTCGCGTACAGGCCTGAGCAGGCATCCAAAGGGGATAGTAGCATCGTGTTCACTCTCGAAGGCGATAAAATCTGGAGGGCCGGACATATCACGAGGATCTTCCTATACTACAAGCACGAAAGCGATGAGGCTCCGCCAGTCACGCAAACGTTCTACCTCGTGCAAGCATATGAACACTTGACGACTGAACATACTCAGCGGGATCCGTACAGGAGGTTCCGTGTCGCTGGCGGACGCCTATTCTATTCAACATTTGAGCCGGAACCCTATCTCCTGACCTTGGATGACATAAATTGTCACTTCGCCAGCATACCGAGGCGTCTCCCCGGCGACTCTACGCAGTGCATACATGTGCTCCCACTCGATAAGGTGAGAATCCGTCGATCTCTTCACCAGCCAGTGCATGTAATGTCATCACACAGTGGTGAAACACTTCATAGAATTGTCTCCTCCCCCCGGAGTTGAATGCGACGGACGAGGCTTCGGGAGGGAAGATCACGTGTGTCCTGCGTTCTGCCGGCCATGCGTGGTAGCGCAAGCGCCGCAACAGCGCATCCTACTCTTCTCTCCTTCTCTCTACTCGCTATAATTCTACCATAATCTATCTATAACTTCGTCTTGTGTATAACTTATCCTCAACCGTAACAAACCTACTTGTTCTCGATGTCCTGAACGATACTGAATGACTTGGCTGTGGCGCGTCCCTTCCTTACGGCGTTGGATGAGAAGACACAATGCACGTCTATTCTACGCATTGGTACGTGCATTGTCCCATCTGGCGTGTGGCATCTTCCGCTGACTCAACGTCCCTTGCATTGTACCAGAATCAGTGGCCCACGAGCCCGTCTTTATTGCATACTTCATAGGTTCGTCTCTTCCTGAGACGCATCCTGAAACCCCCCTCCCGTGTGAAGCCCGAGCAGACAGGATATGGCTAAGAGTAAACGTCGCAGGACAACTACCACTTCGCTACCTCCTATTACGGACGTCGCGGAGCACTCGCGTCTGATGCAGATGCCGCCCGAGATAAAGGACATGGTACGTCGACTTGATGTGCTGCCTACATCCGTCTGACGCGTCAGTAACCACTATTCTAGTGTTTCGAAGGCCTCTCGCCCACCGATCTGTTCGACTTGGCCTGCTGTTGTAAAGCCCTCAGAGCGCACCTAGCCTTCGGGTCGTCTCTCACGTGGCGGAAGGCGTTGATGACAGTTAAAGGCCTAAAGGATCACCTCCCTCCAACTTCTATTGACCAAGCTGCCTTTGCCCGCCTTGCATTCGGAACCGATTGCCAGGGTTGTGGGCTCCCGTTCCTTCCACCCGATCGGACATTGTGGCTGTTGCGTCGGCGTTACTGTGAGGCATGCGAGAAAGACAAGTGAGTCGTCGAACTAGCAATCCTGGACGTGATGTGCTGACAGGAAGAATCTAGTGTTGTGGAATACGACGTCGGCAGTCCCGAGGAGAGGGAACTGATTGAGAGGTTGTGTACCACCTCGCTGGTCTCTGTGCTCCCGCATGTTCCTGGTATGCCACCGAGAGGGACAGTGGTCAGAGCCCGGCTTATGTATGACACAGGTTCGAGGAAGTACTCACAACGTGACATCGACACCATCAACAATGAACTGGCGCGGCACACGAGGGGTTCAACAGGATGGAACGGCGTGCTGGAGAGATGGAAGGAACTCACGGCTGCCCTTCTAAAGGTACGCGACCGTTCCCGATAGGCGATCCGTTTCTCATCGTTGGCTTGTAAAGGAGCAACCTCACTGGCTTGTGTGGCTTGAACAGTGGCGAGCAGGCGTCGAACAGCGGCGAGTCGATGAGTATGTTCTTCTGTCAGAGTTTTGCTACGAGCTCATCGTACGTTGATGCATCAGCATCACTGTACGTCTACGCTGTCTTGGGTTCAGTCCAGAGATTGCATACTTGGGGTGGGATAAGAAGGCGCTCGCTGATCATCCGAGTGGCGGCATCCCTCGTAGGCTGACGGATTCTGGTGCGTTGTACACCTGAGAGTGTTTTGCCTCGGTTGAGCTTCTCCTTGTAGAGTGGACCCGGATCCAACCGCAACTTTTCGTATGGATGACGGACAGACAGGAGCGTCGGCGACTGTGGAACAGCCGGCAGGGCTGCGTCCGACGGCTGAAGACATACGACAACGCTATGTTCATTGCCTTCCGCATGGAGCACTCATACGCCAAGCTACCGCACCCCGTGAACATTGCCCATTACCCCGAAATCGAGGGCATCTTATCTCTCGGGGAGGGCGCATACTTACCGGCCGCAGCATTCACTAACTTGGTCCCGATGCTCATTGAGCGATGGGCAACGGAGGCGGATGCGTCGTTGCGGGCCCTCGTGGTTCCCAAGGTTATTCCCGGTGCACGGACCCCGTCCAGGCCTTCGACTCGTCAAGCCACGCGCGACGAACTGTCGCTTGCTCGAACAGTGTTTCGTTGTCGCAAGTGCGGGGGGACCTTCCATGCACACGAGCTGTACGCGCATCCTTGTCTTTACTCCCGCAACGACAGTGTGGACGAAATGCTGCCCGAACCTATGCCACTCGAAGACGGAATTCTGCCTCGCTTTGAATGTAGCGTGATGGACAGTGCACGTCTTGTGCATTATGACGGGTGCCGCCCCTGGTCGACATCGGTCCTTCAGTACTGCGGCCATATCGCAGAGCATATCATCCGGCTGTGTGAGAAGGATGCCGCCGTTGCGCAGATCCCCGATCTTGAAAACTGTACGAAGCGACTGATGTGTCGCATCTGCAGTATCAACCGACGGAGGGTTTTAGTCATGGACTGGATAGCTGCCGTACGTGCAGTGTCATTTTAGGATTCGCGGCACTGACAGCAACTCCATAGATCGACCACATCATGGATGCGCATCCATTGCAGCTGCGCGATGCTCTCCAGATGGCCCCCCTACATATTTCCTTAGCAGCTAGGCAAGTCGAGCAGGAGTATGGACGCAAGATACACCGGGACCAGGTCGACACACTTGGCTGGGAATGCTCGCGATGCCTCTTCGGTCGTCTGAAATGCTTGAAGAAGGCGGACATCGTGGTGCATATGCAATCAGAGTACGCCCGAGCACGTCGTGTCATACACTCGGTATATGACTGACATGTGCGCTAGGCATGAAACAAACTCTGATCGCGACATCCATCAACGCGCGCAGAGGTCTGAGAGCCTACCTGTGCTTCTCTTCGCGAGTGCACTGAAACGTACTGGAGCTTTCGATACTTGGGAGCTGGCATGGAGGTGGGTTCATCGGGGGCGTTGGGCCTATACTGACCTTCGCCAGAGTGATGTGAAGAGGCAATGATGTGGTGTCTTTGAACGAGAATATATGGATATCCGAGTTCGAAAGTCACGGCTCATTGATGTATTTCGAGACGGTGTATTGCTATGTGATTATGTTTGCTCATAGCCTATGCTCCACATTGAACGCGACTCCACATATCGGTAACGTTCGCTGCCCTCTACCTCCGGCAACGCCTAAAAGGACGGCTCCCCGCCACCCGCGGCTCATCAGGCCTCCAGCGTTTCTTGCGCACGTTACCATGTTTACGTAATCTTCGGACAGCCTTACACGCCGCTCGCTGTACTTCTGGTCCGGATCGATATCCACATGAACGCGACGTGGTCCAAGGTGAACGATTATGGCGTCGAGCCAGCTTAGATCATTCACAAAATCCACAGGCTACAATTACTCCACGTCAATAGTGATGGAAGATCCTTTCGGTGGGAACAGTGGAGAAGCTCGTGTCACCTGGGTTGTGGAAACGGCGGGGTCAGTCCATCGCAGTGAGTCGCACTGTCGCACAGATACCTCCATATCTCCTCACGCGTCATGCACCTAGAACGGAGGCCCAAGATGTGGTCATACCCCTAGGCCTCGCCTCAGACTCAGCGTCCTACTAGCTTCTCACACGCGCTCTCCAGGTCCTGACTTACCCCCGTTTGCCGCAACTTCGAGTCGAAGCTACATGATTTGTCACATACGATATCTACTGCTGCTCGACCTGCCACCCATACCTTCCGGGCGCATTCCGCGAACGAAGCAAACGCCTCCGTGATCGACACGCAGACGCGCTCGCACATCCCGTTCTCCTTCCACAAGGCCGACCTCCACGCCTGGCGCGAGGTCTTCTAACTCTACATGGACGCGGAGATCTTCGAGAGCCACACGGATCCCTCGCGCGACGAACGGCCCCACGAGGACGCGGAGGCGCGTATGTCGCACTTCCTCTCGCAGCTCGTGGAGGGCGGGCTTGCGAGCGATCCGCGAGCTGCGAGCGGGCGGCACTGCACGGCGAAGGACAGCTGCGACGCGCTGCGGAAGTTCCTAAGTCTGAACGCGTCCATCCCTGCGGAAGTTCCAGCACGCGACCGTGGAGGTGACGCGCACCGCACTCCCGCTCCCACCAACCGTCGCGATGCGTCGCCCTCGGCCATGTGAGTGAGGTGACCACAAGCGAACAGAAACTGACTCATCGACAGCGAGCACCATCCATATCAATTCCAGCACGCGCACGCGTCGCATGACTGTGGCAGTGGCGTTGGAAAGAGGGTGGAAGTACAACCGAGTCTCAATCGTAGGTTGCCCTCTTTCGTAGCACGAACATTAGCATCCTCACACAAACACAGATCCGCTCCATGAGCTCGGGCTAGGTCCGCTCTGTTTGTGAAGGCCGCTAGGCCACTTCTCTCTCGACATAAAACCATAGAGATGCCGCAACATCAGCCACTACCACCACCACTCACCGCACTCACCACTCACCGCGACCACGACTACTCAAACAACGATCATCGTCACCTCCGTGGTCATTTCCGACTTTCTGCGCGCGACCGGGGATCCAGCCGTCACTCAATACCTCCCAAACGGAGTCTTCTTTCAAATTGAATGTCATTCCACCAACAACCATCGCCCGAGCCCTCGGACACGATCTCAAGGTGATTAGCGAAGGTATGCATTCGATTCTATGGCCACTATCAGACGCTGACTGCTGCGCAGCGGAGGCTCGCAAGATGATGTTAGAGGAGCGCTCTCAGCTTCCGCACGCCTCACGGCGGATTGCAGGCCGCCGCTACAAGACACGCCGAGGGCAAGGTCACCGACGTCACTACCTCCCTCGGCATGAAGGCCACGTAAACAGCAATCGCAAAGCCGTCGAACCTCCCACCACCGGCGGTGGCTAGCACTGTCATGTCCCGTGGGCATACAGCGCTGGGCTTTTGTCCCCCACCCGGCTGCATCGCCGCCCAAAGTGCCGACGCGAAGCACCCAGAGAGCGCGGGCGTCCCGGTGGTTGAACCTTTGGTCCTCAAGGAGGTCGCGCTGAGGGCCGCGGAGCGCATCATGGCCGGAGGTCAAACATGTTGGCAAGGTCAATGTCAGTGCGATCAGTCAGGAGGGCGCCAAGCGGCTAGAGCAGGCGGCAAAGGAGACTCTGTTGCTTGAGCGGCCGCGCTGCGAAGGCAGCTGCTTCCACGCAATATACGGTGGTGTGTATGACCTGAATAAGGCCAGTCACCATGCAGGCGAGAAGCTCAAGGCGCTGGAGGCTGCCGTAGAGGTGAACCATAGCAGGTGAGTGTCTGATATCGAGTTCCTGCTCAACCTTGAGCATCGCGGCCAACAGTGTGACGCAAATACTCGAGGTCCGACTCGACGCGGGGACCACGTCAGTTGCGGCGCCATTTGCGGCACGTTCAAGACGCCACACTCGCCGGTACGTATTTGTATTCCGACTATCCTCTCTTCACCTCATGTGCCATCCTACAAGCTCTGTCGTTGCCAGTTGCCAATGAAGCAGCCGCGTATTCTTCGCATGTCACCCGTGACCCCCACCAACGAGGAACGGAACTTCTCAACCACGTGACACAAACGTGTGTCGAGTGGACAAAGGATGCTTGCTTTATCAATCGCACAACAGAGCCTGCACTCTCAGATCGCGCCTCTTCCAAGCTCTTGACCACTGTGTTCTGTCATCTGCAACACCTCGCCACTGCTCGGAGCTTCCTCCCCTCTCACATAATGTCGTCTGCGTCTACATATGTCATAGGAGTGTGGTGCGTACTGTTGTACTTATGCCACCGTTCCATCGAACTGACCAATATATAGGGGAAAGATCCTGACGCCCGGAGAGGCGCAAACGCATCACGCTGGACTCTACGATGTGCGCATTACTCACGCGACCTTAGGGGACTCACCCTCGAAGGGCAAAGACAAAGGCCGCACCAAGGTTTACATTACGTATTCCAATGAGTTCTCCACGGGCAACTCCTCCGCTGCCACTGACGAGGAACGCGTCATGTTGACTGCCCTCAGCCCTCAGAAGGTATGTGCAATCCCCATCGCGTACCTACGCCTCTGTATTCATCCGTTACAAAGGTCGATCACGCCTCCCTGGATATTACGTTGCCGTGTGGCCAGTCGTTCGTCCTGGAAGCCACAGGCCCCAGGTATGGATTCAGTTGCGAGTAGCCCGTCCGCCTCGATTGATCGCCACATAGCACGGTCCATCTCTCAGGGAACTATATCCACGTGGATCAGGCCTCTGCAGACGTAGTGTCGGAGCAGCAGTCGTAAGATATATGCCACTCCTCACCATCCCTCTGACTTATGCGTTGCTTCGAACAGTATCGAAGTTCCTGTGGCTGCATTCGGTCCACCCGCAGGGAAAAAACGCGCCAGAGCTGATTCGGAGAGCTCCGGTAGTCAGACCCCGGTCCCAACACTCCCTGTCGCCAGTACGACCAGTGCGACGGGCGCGTCTGTGAAGAAGCAGAAGACTCAGATACTGGCCAAGCCATCCCGCACTAACCTGGGCCTGCTCGCCAAACAATACATGCATTACGAATCGTCGGCAAGCGATGCCCACACGGACGGCTCTGTCTCGGAGAGGGCCTCTGTGTCATCGGCTCACGCCTCGGGCACCACTGACGATGTCGAGACGGCCAGCCACGCTTCGACGAACTCTCTCACGGAGTCCCGGTACGGCTTCAAGGACACGGTTCCCGGCACAGGGAACGTGAAGGCGCAAATGGGAGACGTTGTACATCTCAGGTACATCATGTGTCTGCGCGACGGAACCGTAGTCGTCTCGCAGAAGGACAATCCGGTGCGTGTCATCCATGCTGCATTGGCCAGCTACTGATACCATAGGTAGGTTGCCTTGAGGCTTGGTGACAACGACATTTTGCCCAGTACGTGTCGAGTGGCGCAGTGCCCTACAACTTACATCTGACTCGTTGTTTCAGTCGTCGACAAGGGCCTTGTCGGAGTGCGAGTCGATACCGAACGCATCATATCTATCCCGCCAGAAATGGGCTTTGGCGACAAGAAGCATGGCAAGATACCACCGAACTCCGCTCTTTTCTTCCGTAAGTTGTGACCTTTCTCTTGAGCTTCACGAATCAAATCATGTTCGCAGAATGCAAGATCGTGCGCATCGTTCCGGCCTGAGACATTCTTGTCTGTACATTCCAGAACGTCTGCAAGCGTGAGTCTGCGCCGCAACGCGGTTCCACTATTGTACACGATGTCTGCATTTGTCTATCCCATGTCTTCGCATGTCTCGATGTCTTCGCACATCTTTAGTGAAATGCATCATATTGTCTCGCACATGGAGTGTGAGGTAACGGCTGACCAACGCCGCGCGTCGGACGCACGTCATGGTAGGCAAATGTGTGGCACATTGATGTCCTAGACGCGCGCGCTGTGATGTGTCGTAGAGACATTTCTTAGGAGGGTTCGAGAGCCCCTGGTGCGGTGACGGCGAGTCCCCCGTCGTCGCGTATCACTCACTGCTGCAAAAAAAACCAAGGCCCCGGGTTATGGGCCTAGGTTCAGGACAGTCGCCACTCAACAAAAATCCGCTCAGTTCTCCTACGTCGCGCGCCCATCTGATCAGCGTTTGTGGAGGACGACTTGCTAGAGTAACGCGCACGAGCTCCCACAAAGTTGTGACTGGTGGCGGTGGCACGTCGACGAGCTCGAATAAGTGTCGTCGAATCTGGATCTGAGTGCGCAGAGTTAGCAGGCGCTTGGAAGACGGCGCAACGATCTCAGCTTTCCGCTGCATCTCAAGAATCGTGAGTACTGTTCCTCTTATGCATGAAGTGTTCTCAGGAGAGTGTTGGATTGTTTGACCCATACCAGTACATCGAAAGCTTCTAGCATATGCCACTCAAGTACACAAAAACGGCAGAACTCGCGGAGGAGCACGGAGACGCGATCAATGCCGTAGTGTTCAGTCCGAACGGGCAATACCTTGCCAGTACTGGCAGTGATGGGTACATCCTCATTTGGGCCTTAAACTTGGGCCGGGTGCTACATCGCATGAAATACTGTTCTCCGGGGCTATCCCTCCTGTGGGTCCGTTCGCCTGATCAAGTATTGGCCGGCTGCGCGAATGGGCGTATCCTCACGATCACCTTGGACGAGGTAGGGCACCTTCTATTGCTGCCACGAACTCAGCTAACGGAAGCCGCATAGCATGCCATTACAGTGAACAGTCGGTGTGCTCATGCAAAACCTGTCGAAAGCCTTGCGTTCAATCCGGATAAGTCATCTGAATATCAGCTCTCCTCTGCGGCCCATGACGACGTGGGTCTGTGGTCGTGGCATTTCCCAAGTACGCCACTTCATTCTTTTTGTAGTCCGATACATATGGTCACGGACATTTCAGCCTCTTCTTGGATATGGAAGAGATCTCTTCCTCTTCCGGACATAGACTCTGACAAGCCAGAAGTCATTGTCACCTCGTTGAGTTGGATGAAGCCCCCATGTAATAGCTGCCTGGTTGTGTCTTACTTATTTCATGGTGTTGTGTGAGTATCAGAACTATAATGAAGTGCTCCGGATGACCCATATTTACAACAGGTGCTGGGGCCTTACCAGTCAAGATCCCCAGGCCACATGGGCAATACCCATGCCACTATGGTAAGGACTCACCTAGTTATCTTACCCCTTTTCATGACCTATGTATAGTGGCCCAACCGTGATTTCACCCAACAATCAGTTCATCATCAGCAATGCAGCTTCATCCTTCAAAGTGCTTCTCACCTCCACTCTTCAAGAGGTGTACTCAGTGAAGAACAATACAGAGAATACAGGAAAGCTCCTTCCACTTGTCTTAGCTCATCATGGAACCATGCTTCTTTCTGGAAGCACCAAGGGAAAGCCAAGGTTGTGGAGATGTCTAGATGGAGAACATATGCATGTTCTTCATATTACAGGTGAGCTCTCTATAGCTGCAGTGGAGATAAAAATCAAACATCTCCTTCAGAGCCAGATTTACCACCCATGAACTTGAATGTTCAAGCCATTGCAGTATGTGTTCTCAATTCAATTGTCAATTTGTCTGCCTCAGATAGGATCTTAGGCATACTATGCAAATAGCATCAACAAGCATCTCATTGTCACGGCAACAGGGCAGAGGGGGAGTGCCAATAAAATACACATATGGGAAGCCAATGAAGTTGATCAATGATTCATATACTATATCATAACAAAGACCCAAATTATATTGGAATGAAACCTGCATATAGGGCTGCATGAACAGGTGGAGTCTGGAAAACCCTGACAACAAACAGTATCACAGAAATAATTGCTAGAAGGCCTATGCAATAGTACTCCCACTTGGAGCAACAGATCAAATGAGTCTTCAACCTGGAAGCTGTCGATGTCCACAGCAGATATTCCCTTCTTGTTAAAAAATTAGCATGATCTCATGTAGAGGCATACAAACATACCGCATGTATTTTGTGACAATGCAACAACAACTCTGACAGACTCGGAGCGAGAAGACTACATGCGTAAGCCAGGCTTCAGCTTGCTTCTGCAGTATAGTAAGGCGAGGCAATGGATGTTGCTCAGCTGGAAATCGGAGTCAGGGTCCTAGTACAAAGAACTGCTGAGAGTGGCACCAGAAATGAAAAGGTTCGGTGCCGTGCGCCCAAAATGCGACGGTCAGTCTGACACCGCCAACGGCTGGGAGCGGACCCGTGAGCAGTGGTTGCGACAGTGCCATTCAAAGGGACCAACACGGCATGCACGGGAAGGTTATGTGCATACACTATACATATCCCAACGGGCCGCGACGGGACACGTCGGGGATGCGTAGTGGCACTGACGAGACGGGGCGGGGGAGGAGTGGCAAAGAGGGATACAACGGATTACGCCTGCGAATGACGCACTTTCGAGTATGGTTGCGCTCTGCCCAACCGTATCGCATGGCTGCTTGCTGTCTTCCTCACAGTCATCCGTTCGAGATGAGCAAGCTTGCTCAGTCATCGTACTACTCGGCTGATTGACTCTATCGTGCTCCGCAGGAGAGGCCGGGGAAGAAGAGCGATACAGATTCACGAGGCGCTTGATCATATCGCGGGGTGGAACAGGTCGGTTTTCTTGCCATTCATCCCTTGTAAACAAGAGGACCTGGAGGACGTCGCAGATCATCGCGTCCGAGTCAAGCTGAGGAAGAGCTCCGAGTCCCTAGACGTAACGATCAGTGCGGCGTTACGTTCCTGGAAGATTGACCACCCTACCAGCTTCGAAGTCTCATCTGAGGTATATCTTCTGTCGCGTTGACGTCGAGATGCAACTGCGGACCGTTCTGTCTCCGTATCATGGACCACCGAAGAGGCTGGCGTGCGAGTGGCTGCCTTGAGGTCCATTTTCTGCGATAGTAGAGGGTATTATTAGCCTTCGTGTTCTTTCGCGGCTCTTCAAGGAGGTACTTATCTTTCCGGGAAGGGCAGAAGTCAACCAGTGCCGCTCACGAATTGGAAGCTCTCTGGCGGGTTGGAGATGCAGATCTAGCATGATCGACAGTAGCGCTAATCGGAATCTCGACCAAAAACTGCGCTCACAAGTTGTTCAAACATGTGCCCTTGTCCCACCTGTTCCTCTGCCACATCGTACTTGTTTCTACTCGGTCAATGGATGAGCAAGCATCGCGCTCGCGTGTGGAGTGGCTCGTGCAGTATTCGGTCAGTTCGCAGTCGCCTGCCACTTACGAGCTGCCCAGTGTGGGATCGTCTCAGGGCGGTCCTGAGTATGTCTTCACTCTGCAAAGAGAGTTTGTAAGTTGCGGTGCTACGGTCGGGTCTGTGGAAGATCCAGTACGTGCATCTGCCATGCCGTTTCCCTCCCGTGGCTCACTCGCAATTGATCTAGTCTCCCGATCGCGACGTGCTGCACCATATCTCCGCGGTCAGCCCCCTTGGTACGTGCGT
The DNA here is from genome assembly GCA_001931775.1 of Fomitopsis pinicola. Classification (NCBI taxonomy): domain Eukaryota; kingdom Fungi; phylum Basidiomycota; class Agaricomycetes; order Polyporales; family Fomitopsidaceae; genus Fomitopsis; species Fomitopsis pinicola. The sequence continues at coordinate 56,466 of MPVS01000197.1, forward strand.
ATGTATTGAGGTCTAATGAATTCTATATCAGAGCCACGAACCCTCCCCATTGGCCCTTAACAACCCTGTTCGCGCCCCATCCCCCTCCATCTCGTCGCTGAGCTCTCTCACTCCTGAGCCTGAGGAAGACACGGCGCCTCAGCACCGATCGGTGGGAGATGCACACGTAGTTGATGGACAAGAGGTACCGTTTATGAGAACCCATTCATTACATCGCTTACGCCTGTGCAGTATTTGCGACCGACTCGCCACAAGATTAAGCGGTCTGACTGGCACACTGTCTGGTACTCTAGCTGTGGCACCCATGCATTGCAGCGTCCAACCCGTATTCATCCAAGGGCGAAGCCAAACGCAGGAGATCTATACATCCACAGGGTGATGGGCCTTGGTCAGGGACCCCCCCGCATACAGACCTGGCTATTCTCGTCCGAGGGATATTGGGAGAGCATATTGTTGTTGGAGGAGCAAGCACACCCAGTTCTGAGCCACCTGGTCCTGTCAATCTCGAGTGCATGCGTTCCTAGATGGGTAAGGCCCGAAACAGCGAAGAGGCGTGGTGGGCCACCCGGTATATGGGACGAGTTCGCGATGGACAAATGATGCTTCACGCTCAACGGTAGGTCTCACAAAACTCCTCAGGATATCTCCATGCTGAGCGCGGAGCATTACAGTCTTAGCTACTTTGTGGACGATTCAAAACGAGGATCCCTTCATTGATGCGTCTCAACTATGGACCTTCTTGCTCTCTCTCCCTCGAACACTTACATTAATTTCTGGAATACTTGCTCGACTCAGATCCTTGATCTGTCTACTGTACCATCGACTTTACCTGCGCGCCCGCGGACCAGAGAGTGAAGGCAGCCGGTCACCGTATGCGCGACTAAGCGCTGGCCAGCCCGAGAACCACAACTCGTTGAGAGCGGAGTCGCACACGTATATAGTTTTCCCTCGCCGAGCCTTGGTAGTCGTCGCTGCAGCTGAGACTAGACTGGATGTTCGATCTCGCAGGCAAACCGAATGGCATCGTCTCCCGGATGCAATACTTACTATATCCGGTTATCTGCGTGTTCGATTCGTCACGGTAGTCTTACTCTCACTAGACTCTTCCCATGTTTGAACTCGGACGCTCTACTCTACTCTCTATCTACTGGTTCGTTCCGGGGCTCTCATGACTCGTGTGTACTTACAGTTCGATCTTGCGGTATGTAATGCAGTTTCCCCCGTCGTTGCTCTCCCTCTTACGTGAATCGTTCGACTCGCCGCTCGACGCTCGCTCCTTCGCTTCGCGCGTTGCACGCACGCACACATACACGCTCGTAGCGTCTTTCGCAAGTCTTCGACCTACCCGGTCCCGGGATCTACGAAGAGGTGGCACAAACGCATACGTACGCCGGAAACGGGACAAGACACGATCGAAGCCGTATTCGACAGTGAGTAGCTAGTAAGACTACGCGAGCCACTAACTACCTAGTCTCTAGGTGTCGTCTTTCCCCTCGCACACATCGACTCCCGACCGCCAACATATAGGAGGCTTGTTGTGGTGTTGGCGCCGCATCTCGCTCGCTCTCCCTCCAACAATGTACTTGACATACGGCCGATATCTGGGTGCAGTAGCCAGGGGTATGATGGCAGTTGATGGCAACTCTTGGGAGACCGGGCGGGATGCTGTCATTTGTGCGTAACAAAGCCTCGAGTTGTCCGCTTCTCACCACTGCTGGACACCGTTTCAAGGCCGTGGCTTCCGTTGGCCGCAGCACCTCTGCTTCTGGTTGGCGCGAACTGCTTGTTTGAATGGTACAAGTGGCGCTGCTTGAAGCGACATCTGCAGAACACTCGCGATGCCTGGACGTCCGACCTACCGTCTACAAAGGTAGCGCTTCGAAGTTCGGAACACCCGTGGTGGACATGAGTGACCACAACCTACTCGTCCTCTCGGCGGATTCCCAGAACCCGCATCTCATGAAGATTGCGAACGCCATCGCACGCTTCTTGCACTTCTCGCCCTCGCAGTACGTCAACCTCCGATGGTTTCTCCACTACGTCTTCCATTCCCCAGCACTCGCATGCTTCCTCATCGGCTTCTTTGGCTTGCTCTCTGTCGAGATCCAGCTCATCGCCATCCGGCCCATCGCTGACAAGTTCGGAGACCAGGTGTCGGCCAGTGTGTCGAGCACGGTGACGCTCATCGGCACCTCGGTCAACTCGAGCATGTACAACCAGAGCTCGCAGTACGCTGACGCGATCAACGCACGGGTCGCGATGGCGCAGTCCCAGATCAGCGGCGGACTCATCGGCTGGATCGACAACTCGACCGTGACGCTAAACAACACGATCAACGCGTTCTACACCGACCTTCAGAACACCGTGAACAACGTGTTCGACGGGACGGTCATGCAGAGCCCCGTCGACGAGTTTATCAAGTGCTTCATCGGCTCGAAGGTCGACGCGATCGAGGACGCGCTCACGTTCCTCCACAAGAACCTCAACATCACGCTCCCGATGGTGAACGAGAGCGTGCTCGTGCTCTCGCAGGGCGACATTAGCGAGATCTCGCGCCCCGTCGCGGAGGCGGCCGTCGGCAACGGCAACGGCAACAGCCAGGGCATCGTCGGCGACATCGTGGACGCTTACATCAAGTCGCTCAAGACGGAGCGCATCATGTTCGGCATCTTCATGGGCCTCTGGGCCGTCGTCGTCTTCATGGTGCTCGCGATCATTCTGTGGCACTCGCACGGCAAGCGCCGCGCAACGGCTACGATAATGAGCTCGGCAGTCGTTGTACGACCATAGATTGCCCAGACACCTGTCAGACCCTACCTGACATGCCCTGACCTAGCTCAAGCTCAACCTGCAAGACATTCGTTATCTCCCGCCTGTCTTTCGCCCTCATCCTTGTATGCGGCATCACCGTGGCATCGTTCATCCTCGGCTACGGTGATGCGAGCGCGTCGCGCTCTCCACAGACGCTACCTCTGAGCATGTCTCACCCCGGACGCGCGTCATCGTCGTCTGCGACAAGGCGAAGGGAATCGTCGAGCTCTACGACGCGCAGAAGGTGCAGAAGGAAGAATGGCGGAGCAAGAAGTCCATGCCCGGTCTCGTGAAGACGAGGTGAGTTGATGAGTTGCTGCTCCATATTGTAATACTAACAGCCTTGCAGCGACGGCAAGATCCACCTCGACACTCCCTTCTCGCACCTGCTGGGCAAGCCGCCCATCCTGGTCGCGGGCATGACCCCCAGGACTGTCAAGGCTGGCTTCGTGAGCGCCGTCCTCGCGGCGGGCTACCAGTCGAGCTCGCGGGCGGTGGACACTACAACGCTGCTGCCTCCGCGAGAAGGTCGCGGAGATTCAGAGCAAGATTCCCACCGGCGTGGGCCTCACTCTCAACTCTTCGGTTTCCAGTTCCCGCTATGGCAGGAGATGTGCCGGGAGGATCTTCCTATCGAGGGCCTCTGCGTCGCCGCCGGGATCTCAGCACGGAGAAGGCTGCTGAGATCATCAGCGGGCTCAAAGCCGCTGGCATCCGCCACGTCTCGTTCAAGCCCGGGTCCGTCGACGGTATCCGGCAGGTCGTCAACATCGCCGCTGCAAACCCCGACTTCCCCATCATCATGCAGTGGGCCCGTCAACGACGTCGCCATTGTACAGCCCAGGCGCACACAGTACCACGCCGCAGCAACCCAAGCGATTCGCCTTTGCGCAGGTGCAGGGTGCGGTCTGTCTCGTCCAAGGTACGTTATATCGGTCTCTCGCGACCTTCCACCGCTGAGGTCGTCGCCATCCAGTACCGCCGCACACACACCAAGGCTCCATGTCGTCGGCACTGGTCCCCTCGGACGTGCACATCTTGATGACCCAGTTCCGCTTCTCGCACTCCGCCGCCCTGCACCCCGCCGACCTACACATCCTCGAGCCGATAGACGAGGCGCACACACTCTATGAGGAAGACAAAGGCATCGTCTTCCTCGCCCGCAAGCTCATGGCGCGCCTCCAGAAGCTCACCTTTGAGACTCGCAACAAGTGGCGTTCCGGCGACGTCGCATTGCAGGACAGATATCGCGATGGCATTGGCCCCGGGCGTCATGCTCGAGGGCCCAAGAGGGGTGGCGTCAGGGACCGGAGTTGCAGCAGAACGACGCAGCCTTGATGTGGCCTGCTGTCGGATCTGTGATCCGGACCCGGGGTGGAGTGAAAACGTTGTGACCGCTCTGTCGAGAGGTTCGGGATGTAGCCAATGCCGTTCGACGGTTTCCTCTTCGCGTCGCGCGTCATGGTCGCAAAGGACGCGCACACGAGCGCGTCCGTCAAGGACCTCATCATCGCTGCGAGGGGCGTCGACGACGCGCAGTGGGAAGGTACATAAGCGAAGGAGACTGGCGGCATTCTGACCGTCAAGTCCGAGCTCGGCGAACCCACCCACCAGGTCGCTACGCGCGCAGTGAAACTCTGGAAGGAGTTCGACGAGACCGTTTTCAAGATGCTGAAGGAGAAGCGCGGCGTGGCTCGCTGAGCGGCGCGCCGAGATCATCGAGAAGCTGAACAAGGACTTTGCGAAGCCGTGGTTCGGGTGGAAGAAGGACGACAGCGGCGTAGAGGACATCGCTGACATGACGTATGAGGAGGTCGTCCTCCGCATGGTTCGTCTTATGTGTACGTCGCGCACGAGGAGCGGTGGGTCGACTTGTCCCTGAGGAACCTGACGGGCGATTGGCTTCGTCGTATTGAGGAGCGTTTCGCGGGTATCGACTGCGGCACAAAAGCGTCGATCCTCCGGTCGCATTCGTCCCTCGACAAGCCGGCTGAGTTCGTCAAGAGGTTCTTCGAGGCATACCCCGCCGCATCCGAGCAGTTGTTGGCCTCCGAGGACAAGGCGTACTTCCTCGCAATCTCGCAGCGTCCTGGCCAGAAGCCGGTAGCGTCCATCCCCGTTCTCGATGCCAACTTTGAGGTGTGGTTCAAGAAGGTAGGTTGGTTATGATTCGTTTCGGAGCTGAGGTTGACATCCGTGTTGGGACTCTTTGTGGGCTGCTGAGGACATCGGTGCCGTCTTCGACCAGGACCCGCAGCGCGTGCGCATCCCCCAGGGCCCAGTTGCGGTCAAGCATGCAACAAAGAAGGATGAGCCCATCAAGGAGTTGCTCGACAACATCACCGCACTGCTCATCGACAAGCTCGCGCAGCGTCTCTACGGCGGCGACCTTAGCCGAGTCCCGACCGTCGAGTACCTGAGTACGAGGCCGTCCCCACTTCCTGAAGGTTCCGTCGCCTCGTTGGCGGTTGAGCGCGTCGAACACAATCACCTACTCCGTCGGTAGCCCGCTCCCAGAAGTGTCCACCTGGCTCGAGACCCTTGCCGATCCTCATCAACACTAGCTACGCGCTCTGCTCACGTCGACCACTATCGTGCAGGGATTGTTGTACATTGACAACCCTATTCGTCGTCTATTCTCCCCTCGTCGCGGCCAGAAGGTCGTCCTGACTGTGGACGGGGAGACTCGCTGAGATGTGCAGACATGTACAGACATGTACAGACATGTACAGACATGTACATAGATGTACATGGGTGTACAGACATGTACATAGATGTACATAGATGTACATGGGTGTACAGACATGTACATGTACTGAGATGTACTGAGATGTACTGAGATGTACTGAGATGTACNATGTACAGACATGTACATAGATGTACATAGATGTACATGGGTGTACAGACATGTACATGTACTGAGATGTACTGAGATGTACTGAGATGTACTGAGATGTACAGACATGTACAAAGGTGTACATTTGACATGTACTGAGATGTACAGACATGTACTGAGATGCACAGACATGTACATAGATGTACAAAGGTGTACATAGATGTACTGAGATGTACTGAGATGTACTGAGATGTACATACATGTACTGAGATGTACATGGGACATATACTGATATGTCCTGAGATGTACTGAGATGCACAGACATGTACATGGGACATATACTGATATGTCCTGAGATGTACTGAGATGCACAGACATGTACATAGATGTACAAAGGTGTACATACATGTGCTGAGATGTACATGGGACATATACTGAGATGTGCAGACATGCAGACATGTTATGTGAATAGAGCTAAACATGCCTGAGAACAGATATCACTAAGAGGATGACAGTATCACACAATATTCAGTATGTGGTATACAAGGAGAATAGGTGAGAATTCTTACTCAGTACTGCACTACTGAGAGCTGAGTGCCCATTGGCTGGCTGATGAGGGTTCTTGCTTTCATGTGAGTTAATAATGAGCTATTGTACCTGACAGCTAGTAGCACTTTTACCCTGTTATTTGTGGTCGTGTTGCAATTGCTGTGTTGCAATCTTTTCTCAATTATCAGTGCAGAAGGATTGCTAAAAGATTGCTAACAACTGTCACACTGGTCGGTCACAATCCTTTGTCAATCACTCAAGTCTTAAGAAAGGAGTGTGATCGCATAAGGTAGAAGCAATCTTGATCTATCAATGATACCAGAAGGATCTCTAAGGGATCAAAGCCACCTGACATATTGGCCTTCTCAATCCTGATAGTAATCCTTCACTGATCATGTTCTGCCAAAAAGATTACAAAAACTGAGATCACTGACCATGATCTTCTCCACAATCCTTCTTCAATCATTGACTGCTATTATTGGATGTTGTACTGAGAATCTTATATCAATCAATGTCAGTCTAAGATACTGAAAGGATTGGGATGCAGCATATCTCCATATAATCATCTATCTCTCTTTGATCTTTCCTTACCTTAGGGACATACAAAGATTAGAATGCCCAGATGAATCCTGTATCTATCTTTATTATTCAGAGATGACCACAAGATTTCTACTGAGACATCTGAAATCATGTTTTCAATACTTCCCTGGTCTTGTGTATGCTAGGATTCTTGCCAGTACTAGTAATATATCTCTAATCTTGTAACCACAAAGATACAAGAATGATTGGTACACGTTCCACCACAATCTTTTACAGAATCTCATCATAATACTTTGAGAAAAGGTTTTCAATGTGATTATCTAATCTTTTCAATATCTTTTGGCCCAAAAGATGCCTAAAAACTCTAGCATCTTTATTGCAATCTTTCACGAAAAAAGATCACAATTTCCTTGCAGTG